>JASMMZ010000003.1:10147915-10285957 GCA_038502455.1 Anisogramma anomala | reverse complement strand
TTTTTTTTAAAAAAATTTACATTAAAATCGACAAGCACTTTAATTACAAGGTTTTCGTCAACGTATTTTGATGATATAATAAACATATTCTTTTACATTTCAGATTCGATAACCTCTTTTTACTAATTTAAATTTTATAAATCATTATAAGAAAAGAATATTTAGGAAAAGTTAAAAATATCGAGGATAAATATGTATCTAAACCCACTAAATGTTGTCGTTTACAATACTGATACTAATTCTCTAGCGGTAAATTTGTAACGGATATTGAAATAAAGGAGATATAGTGTAAATAAGTAACTGTTAAGGCCTACTAAAGCATTAGAAAGAGCGAAAGAATGTACACATTACTTTGTAGGTCGTATAATATCCTCAACTTAGAGATTGAAAGTTTTATGGATTAGAAAGTACATTTTTAGATAGCGGTAAATAACTGAAATGATATTGTGGGCTTTCACATCTAGGTGTTAACATTACTGGTTTTAAGAGTAAATTAATATTTAAAAAGTAAATCTCTGCTATTGACAAGTACCCAAAAGAGGGTTTTTGGATATGGCGAAGTTTATAAGGAATTATGGAGGGAATTTTCCAGGCGTAAAGTCAATGATACTTTTAATATCAGAAGAAAACCTATAATCATTGACTTATTGTCTTTACTATTATAAAGCGAAGTTCTAGTATGGCGAAAGTTAGGCAAATGGAATTACACATTCAAGATGTTGAGTATTGCTAACTTTGAAGTAGTTGTTTAAACTACTAACAGTCTTAAATTGTTTCGTACAACTTAGGTTAAACGATATATCATAACAACTAATGATAGCAAAGATGATGAAGATCTTTAAGTTAAGCGAATAATTACAAACAATTCTCCTCTTTGCATAATCAATAAGACTACAAAACTTAAACGGCGAAGCCAATGATTGAACAATAGGAATACTAAGAATGAGAATATACACCGGGTCGAATCTACAATAATATTTAGGTCAGTAGTAAGGAGAAGAATAATTACGAATTAGCTGTTAGACTTCATGCATAAAGAATCATCAAGACCTCGGGTAGGCCTTTTAAAGAGAGTGATAAGGTTGAGATTAATATTCTCCTGACTCAAAAATTCGTACAATTGCGTCCAAACGCGACTTCAACCTTTAAAACACAAATTTTATAGTTTTGAAGTCAAGGGTTGTTTACGAGATTAAAGGAAAAACCATAGTGAATTTGTACAAAACCTCATGTCTAATCGCTTAATAATACGGTAATAAAAGCAAAAACTGGATTTTCACGTAATCACTAACGATTGAGAAAATTATCTGACGTGAAATAATTGTATTATGAAGAAGTTTTTTTAGTTAATACTAAAAAGAAGTGTTGTTTTAATAGCTGTAATATTATTTAAACATATATGTATTCAGCAACTAATTTATAAGGGATCGTTTTATTACAATTATTATATTAACTTGATAACAAGTATACACTGGAAACAGTTATACAGTATATTAACCTCTTTTATAGATTTATTAAAGTTAACTTTTAATAGGTCATAACCTTTTAGTTGTACATTAAATCGAAACTGGGATTAAAATATTAATTATACGACCTGTGTTTATTAATGATGTAAAATAAAAATATCAGCTCGGAGGGTATACAAACTAAAGATATTTTTTTGTTGAAATTGTTTTTTTCATTTCGTAGGAATATCAGGCGATTATTGTAATGATCACACTAAATACCCGTGAGTATGTAGAAGGTGTTAAGAGGGTTTATGTTAGCAGTAAGGTAGCAGAGGTAACAAAAGGTGCAATATCAAGACTGTATTCGTGCGAGTGATGATCAGAAGCCGTGAAGCTATTCAGGGTAGACTGAATACTTAGATTGACAACTGAAGAGCTATGAAGGAAATGCTATCTATCTTGGTAATGAAAGTGTCCTTATATATTCGCGCCTTCATACGTCTTCAGTGTAGGCTCGACTGGCTCGATGTCGAGTCCATCGAGTCCCGGTGTGCAGCTCGACTGGCTCGATACCGAGTCCATCGAGTCTCACACCATGCTTACCCTAACCCTTGTGTATGGTGTGTCTGTTGTGGATCCCTGGTGCCTGCCGAGAGGCTGTGTCCAACCGATTTCCTTCGTTATCTGCTGCGGGGCCGCCGCTGGTGCGCCCTGCAGATGTTGGGTCATAACAATTATGGACTGTAATTTTTGGGATTGTAAGCCATTTACGACTTTAGTAACGTGCTAATACCTAGATTTTAATGGATCATTCAACCGTCAATATAATAATAACGATATTAACATTTACCATAATTTCATTTAAAAAGGTTATAACGTTAACCTGGGTACAATTAAAATAATTACAACAGTAAAATTATCAATGTAACTTACATAATTTGGTTGTAACAGCTTCATGCTGAACGTATACAGGCCAAAGGCATTTTATGACTTTTTGACTTAAATATCAGCTTATAATCCAACGGATGAAGACTACAATTAACTTAATAAGAGGTTGGATTAAGGAATGAAGAACTTGGGTCATGGGATTAATATGGTTTCTGTTGAAGTAAATGCATATCAAGATATTGTATAGGATTATAAATTTAAGTATTCAAGAATCTATGGATGGAAGAAGAGAGGGCTTAATGTATGATCAAGTGTATTTTTACCCTCTATACTAGTCAGTGCTTGTTTATACTAGTAAGTACTAGTTTCTAGTTTTTGTAAATACTAGTGTGGGTAGCTAGCTTTTAGCTAACTAGCCCCCTGTGCTATTCCCTATACTATTTAATACTAGTGCTTGCTCCAGTGAATACTAGTGCTTTTAGTGTATGTTATCATCTTCAACTGAGTTCTACTTATCCTATTGAATTCCTTACCTTTAAGTGTTGTAACCTATTAAGTACTTGTAGTTGTGCCAAGTAATAACTAGCTCTGTTATGGTCCTGTTGTTGTATATGCTAAGTGATTGTACCTATTTTATTTCAACACACCCCCTTGAAAGATACTGTCCACTTAAAAAAAGAAAGAAGAAAAGAAAGAAAAAGGAAAGGAAGTGAAAAGAATGAAAGATCAAATTTAAAATAAAGGAGGCTTAGTGTAGAAAAAATAAAAGTTAGTGGATATAAAAAGTTTTTTTTTTTTAAAAAAAAATAAAAACTATGTAGTTCGATTTAAACTGATAACTTTTACAGTACTCCATTTATCAATATCCCAAAGTTTGCAAGTTTATATTAAACCTACATTTCCATCCATACCTATAATACAATACAAAGAGACTTAGATTACGAAAATTCAAAAACCGTACTATTTATTTAAACTTCAGTTAATCGAGTTAAGTTGTTTCATTTGTACTTTGAATTTGGCCTTGATAATAGCTTTATCAATCTATTAGCTAATTATCAATCCGTAATCAAACACTTTATTTATATTATACTACGTTTAACTTTATCATTTACAAAGTGTTTTTAAAACGTACGTATTAAGTACGTTTGTAATACTTAGAGTTCTTAGTTTATTTGACAGCCTTTCTATTATTACAATATATCGTGAAGATTATAAGAATACGTAGTTCCATGAATAAGTTCCTTATCTCAAGGGTGTTTTAGGTAACCCTTATCACTACTATGCTTTGAGCATTCACAAAATAAAGGTATACTTTAGATCTTTTTTTGGATACCCAATTAACTATGTTGTTAATGACCTAAACTGTATATCCATAGGTAAAACATTTAATAGTTTTATATTCCCTTTAGACGGAGTCGTATTAGTCGTTAACTAAATAATTATGAGTTTCTTTATAGTAATTTCATTAAAATCTGTAACTTTTCCTTATGTATTTACTTATAATCCTTTATCATTTGTTCATAATTTATAAATTTTCTATAATTCAAAATCTTTCGTGGGCTAATTAACAAGTGCAGTGTTTTCACATGAACAATAATGGTGAAAGCATAATAATACTGATATAAAAAATGATATTCAGCCTAGTCTAGCATATCATATAATTAAAAGCTACCATATAGAGCAAAAGTTCCTATACATAATTTATACTTCTTGATTTGTAAAATATCAACAGTATTTTCCAAAGGTCTAGGAATGGAGTAAATAAATGATTCAGAAGTAATGGGGATATGAGCCGGTTGTTTTCCTAGTTTTTCTGCCCTATAATTCAAGCGTCTTTAAAATTAGATATTTTAGGCCAAGTTAACCATATATTAGCTTTTATTCCTTAATATACACACCCATAGGAATTGTTTAGCCTCTCGCAGGTTTTCTACCAGAAATTCTTTTTAATATCTATTTTGAATGTTTTGATGTAATTTATGATAGGACCCATCATCAGAAAGGTAGTAACGTAAGTAAATATAATAAGTTAATGGCGATAATTAATATATAGTCTTAGTAGAGCTTTATACGTTGCAACGTTGTCGATTCAATTGGTCGAAGTAAAAGTAGTATTACGTGGTCAAGTGGTGGATGTATTGTTCTAGGTTTGGTAGACTGCTAGCCGGTCTGCGCAGTAATTTGTATGGCCAATTGCTTGGCTCGTGCCTTAGTGTAAAATGGGCGCATACTAAACTTTACTTACAGCTATTACAGTAGACCCGCCAATAATACACTCAACTTACAGTTAGTATAGTCAACTTTACTTATAGTAAAGTTGATCTACTACACTGAAAGTACTACTATTCCAATACTGTTGCCTTTTTAATTGATGCGTAAATGCCAGTGTAGTTAACCAATATTTTCCGGTAAGCGCTAAACTACAACCTCATTAAATAGCTAAGCCCTTGTTAATTCCAATTGATTTTCACATAGAATTATATCCATTTATACTAAAATTGACCCTGATTACCGTCGATTGCTTTACATATCCGAGGCTCTACTTTATCGATTCCAACAAAAAGTTCTTTCACCATAAGCTTATATTAATTTTCAATTCAACCGTGTTAATTAAATTAGTAGCCATCGTTAGTTCCTTATCAGTTTTACAATTTACTAACACATCCTTAACCGCCGTTACGTAATTTAACCTTATCGAGCGGCCTTTCAACAAAGCCCTCAATACGTATAATTTTTCTGTTACTAGTTAGAAACCTCTCTAGGGCGCTATGAGAAGATACCTTTGTTATAGATTTATGAGGATTGTCTTCCCCGTTAATCCATCGAAACTCTTCAATCTCCTTGACTTCTTAGGATTTATGGAGTGCTATTACGTTAATCATTCAACGTTTTTCACTGGTGGTTTCGAGATCCAAGAGGTATTCGAATAGAATCCCTAAGTCGGTATAAATTACCACCGGAATTGTTGGAATCTTCAACTTTCTGGTAATAACCTCAAGAATTTAGTACAGTGCTATGCCATTATTAAAGCTTATTATTATATTGTAAACCTCCAAAGTTAATACTCTTCGTATAATTATTTCACATTGAATAAAGGTTTAATAAATTAGGTTATTTATAATACTTAACTAATTCTCATGCTTGTATTTATTAAGAAGAGTTATCAGAAAACCGATCTATAAAAAAAGTCGATATTATTTACAAAAGATATATCCGTAAAGATTATTAACTTAGCACTAAATAGGTTAATCGGAACCATATTGGTTCCTCAATCCAAGTTTCGTATTAATCACTCAAGCTTCTTATTTAGCCGGATAAAGTCGTTATCTGTTAAATTCTATGCTTTTACCGTAATGAGTAGCTTGTAAAATACCTCCGGTCAACATAAGATGGTAATAAAACTGCTACGGGCACGCTATTCTAGGTAACGTCAAGCTTCATCTATATTAGTCTTGTCGATTATAGTTATTTTAATACCTTAACCCTTTCAACGAAAGTTCAAGCTAATATTTACATACAGTATATAAATTAACAATCATTAAAATTAAGTTAACTACCATGCGTTAATGTTTTAACCAGCTTATAGTTCCAGAACTTAAAATCCTTAACCGCTTGTTATTCTAATGTTATAAACCTCGTCATTCCGAAGAAAAGGGTATCGTTAATTTATATACTTACCAACTCAAAGTCTTCTTTTAAGCCACTAGTAAATACGGATGTTATATTAAAAACTTTATACCTAATCATAATTGAAAGTACGATTAACTAGTTAGACACTAATCGTTACCTGTTCTAGCTAATCTGTAGAAAGTTTTAATATATCGTATTACCGTTCCCCAAAGGTAAATAATACGAAATTCTAATAGAAATTTTAGTAGTATAATATGTTATAAATCGGGTTTTCACTAGGTGTATACTTACATTATATCTCGACTGTTAAATTTAGACTTTCCTTTGGTCGAAATAATTAAAACTATTGATAGAGCGACTATTCAACGTTAATTAATTTTTCAAACCGTTAACAATTACCTAAAGATCTAGTCTTTACTTTGATTATAGTATCCTTAAGCAATTAAACGTAAATTTTAGTACGGCAGCCCCATAATCTTACCCCTAGCCTCATAAATAATCCTCGACTTGAAAATCGTGACATTTTGATCTTAATTGTTAAAGTCGGTCTTCAATACGAATTATACGACTCTTCGAGTTATTAAACCGTTTATCGCGACCCTATAGCTTACTTTATGGGTTTTCCAAAGGTTTAAATAATGCCTTATAATCGAAATTTTAGTACAAAGTTTTAGTTATACTTTTCTTTTCTGCTTACATAAGTATTATTATAAATGCATCCCGGTATATATTCCTCCTCTTTAAAATTCCTCTTTTTGGTAGGTCGTTCGCGCCGGCGGCGTTTGATCGGCTTATCGATTACAGGTAAAAGAGATTTGTATTAGTTTGGTTGTTAAATCCAAAGGTCTTTTTCGTTCATTACTCCAATGTAATGCTTAACCTTGGTGTAAAAAAATGTTATGAAGCCGTTAATGGTTTTAAACATTACTTCAAAGTTAACGATACTTAAGATTTTATACATACCCTTCTATTCAGCTGGTTCCCGTTATACGAGGACTTTACTTTGTAATGGTAAAGCAAGTACTTCGATAATCGTAAATCCATTCTTAATATTAAAGGCGTTATTAAATTAACGACGTACCGATTCCTTCCGCAGTTCTTTTAATATTATACTATAAGTCATATAATGTATTTAAATACTTACTAATAGCAGAAATTCACTCGTCAGACTTAGGTACTCTCCAAAGACCAGTAGTGTTCACACTAGGCCATCGGGGTTTACAATATCGTTCAAGCTTTTTGCTGCTATTCAAAAACGTGTTTTTGTATACTTAAAGATTTTAATTTCGAACGTAAAGATGTTAATACGATCGGTGAAGTAGTATGTATGACTTTTCGACCATTTAAAAAATTTAATAGACTTTTAAAAGCATCTATTCACACTGGATTTCCACTATTTTAACAACGTTTAAAATCTCTGCCGCCATAAAATTAATACCGGTATTGTAAACGACAACGTAGAGTGAGCTTGAATACATGTTAATCTACAGTAACCTTAACGTTTCCAACGTATCTTTTACCTATAAGAATTTCAAAAACAAATCCCCGTAAAAAGAGGTTGTAAAATTAACAACTTAAAAACAGACTTATTATCCAGATAAAACACATTAAGAAAAACCTTATAGTTAAAATCCTTGTTACATTTTAGTGTAAACGTCAATCCTCGAAGGGTTTGGATATACGTTTAGTAATAGTAATAGATCCTTTTAATAAATTTGAAGGCAAAGTATATCATATCTTTATAGCCTATGAATTTTGGGACTTTATATAACCTATTAATAACTAGGAGGTTAAAACGCTGATATAATTAACGTATCTCTAACATTATTAGGTTTAATACCCCTATCTCTGAGCCCTAAAGATAAGACCATAATCATCCCTATTTAAGGGCAAGGAGAAACCTTTAATTATTTTTAACTAACTCGTCATTGTTAACGTTAACTTTAACTCCAAGGGTTTTTATATCTTCCAAGTAAAGAGAGAAAGGGGTCAGGAACTTGAAAATATAAAACTTAATTGCTTTTAAACAATTTAAATTACTGTTATCTCCAATGATAATGGTTACTTGTATAATCCGAAGTCAACTTTAGCCTTACCAATATCGTAACAATTAATTTCAGTAACCGTAATATTTTCCTCTCTGAAAGCCACATACTACGAATAACCTTTTATTAAGTACCTTGCTACCCCTATGTCTGACGTAATACCTTAGAAAATATGGTCCGCGTAACAATCGTAACGGTTAAAGGTGTATAAGGGGTTAGGGGTTTATTTAAGGTGAAGATAAGGGTTTTTACCGCCTAAACGGTACAAAAAGGCGTGGTTGCCTGATTACTAAGCCGTATCAGGGACTATATCTTCATATCACTTAATTTACTTAGGGATATTATCGCCGTTCATTAGCTTGTCGCCTTTAAAGTCTGTAATTTAATCTAAATAATCTTATATGAAAGTAATAGAGTATTAGATATAGTGTATTACCTTTTTGCTATTGCATTCGTCAAAAATATAACGAGTTAACTAATAGCTAGATTTACCATAGATCCAATATCTCTTGTCACTATTACGACGATATTTCTTACGTTTAGTAGGCCCGTTTAAATCTTAACCTCATTAATGATAACATAATTATTACCTTTAGTTTAAGGTCATCAGGTCGAACCTTAGGCGTTAAAAGCGCCTATAACCGTACTTTTGATCGACGTAGTTAACTACCGCAAGGTCCTCTTTATCCACGTCAAGTAAATTGCCGATTGAGGGGTATATACTAAACGAGTTTTGTATACGCCTTATTACAATTTCAAAAGAGGAGCGCAACTAGTCAAAAAAACCTTCGTAGGTGGTATCTGGCCGTTATAAGGCGTATTTAAACTCCTTAACACCAGTAATGGCTACCCATACCTTCTCGCGAAGTATAGTTTTTCTAATATAGGGTTTCTCCATTAATTATAAGTACAATATAAACTGATCAAAAATCTAAGTTAACATAACCATTAGTATTTCCCCTTGTTTTTTGCGCTATTATCGTAGTCTATTTTGTAGTAGCCTAATCTGTATAGTATTGGACAAGGTGAATATAGTACTCGAAATAACTCTTTGTACTATCGTAAACTTCGCAAAAGGTAGTTATTTGGGTTAAAAAGGACAGATAGTAGTTTTAAGCATACCTTATAAGAATTCTAGGAAATAGTAATTGAAAATAAAAAAGATGAACCTCTATCCATTTACAAATGTTTAAAAAGGGCATTATATTAGTATTAAACAGGTTATAAGGCATCCCGTTATATTTCTCAATATGGTTCCAAATCTTAGAAAAGTCCGTCGAAAATCTTACAATTAATGTTAACTATCGTATCAAGTCTTAATGGAAGATCCAGATAATTATCTCAATCTTTATTAGTGTTTCATGGTAATTTAAATCTTAAAGTGTCCGAAGTATGAAGTTAAGTGTAATTGTCAATCGCCTAGCTCGAGGGGTTAAGTCCTGTTATAGAACCTGTAGTAAGCTCGCGTATATAGGCAAACCTTCCGTAAGAAGGCTTTTAAAGGTCTTATAGATTCCTATTACATGGGTAGTAGGCCATAAAGGCTTAAAGGATTCGGGAAACTTAACAATCTTACTTAATTGACTGGTAGAAAGCGCCGACGTTAATACCTCTTGCAGTATTGGCAGCCGCTACTTCGCGTGCTTTACTTCTGCTAAGGGTATACTCTGCGCTATCATATAAAGGTATTGAGCTACTGAGAAAGTTAAAAGGTTTTTATTATCAGTACGTAAAAAGGCTTAACTTAGCTAGAGGTAAAAGGGATATCCCCTTAAAAAGGTATGTAAGGGCGATAAGGTTCTTGGATATCATTTCTTTTAAGGTGTAAATCATAAGGGTATTCCTTAAGTTAGACTAGTTCGAAGAAAGTTTTCGCTAGCTTTACGTCGCCTTATACTAGTGCATAGACCCCTCGTCGTTTAAATTTAGACTTCAGCCTGGATTTAACCTCTTTTGAAATTGCCTTCCACATGTCAATAGTTAAATTATTCAAGAATATATAATACTTATAAAAAGCGCGGTTACCGCGGTTGAGGTCTTCGCCGCCAATTCAATTAACGTTGTAGCTTCCTACAAAATTAACCAAATATTACTTCGTTAAGTATTCGTCGACATCGTACCCCTAAATATCTTTATTGCAATGTTTTAAAAAGAGGGTCTAGGGCTTTGATTACTTCCTTTTCAATAGGGTCGACGATAGTGTTAAATTTAGAGCGTTCTGATGTCATTTTGAGGTTCTGGCATGTATAGGACTTAATAGTATGGCGTAAAGTAAAATTGGTGATTTGGAAACGTAGGAACTTGATGTTTTGACGTAAAGTCGCGTAAAAACTTGGCGAATTAGTGTTGGGTCGCGCGACATAGCTTTTTCGAAGAAACTTAACAATTTTGCGCGTGACAACGATCTTAATGATTAAATTTATGTAGAAGTAGTGAAAAGAGTATAGTAAAGAGAAACACTTAGTATTTGGGTAAAGGTTTGAAATAAAGAGTAAGCTCGAAGCTCGTTTGTTATTGTAAGTAAAGTTCAAGAGTTAAAAATTGTAAGCCGTGAGATTTATTCGTTTTTACAATAGTAATACCCGCAGTAATACTAACTTAGTTGTTTGCCAACTTGCTGAACTTTAAAACTTTTCGCGGTTAATCTTAATGCTTCTTAAAAAGGAACCGTTCATATTTCTTGGCATTTTCAAGTAACGATACCGTCGCTTACTTTAAGATCTCCGTTGTAGACTAGCGAAACCTAAAGGTCCTCTCTGTTTTCCTGCTGTTATAAACTGGCGCAGTGCTAATAAAGGCCTTTCACAAGAATCTTTCCTCTACCCTAGCCGCCGTTATTAGCGTAGATCGTAACCGGAAAGTAGATTCTTCTTCTACTTAGATTATCTTTGTTTAACTGAAGAAGCACTGATAAGTGTTAGTAGGGATTTTGACTTTGCAACGTTATCAATATGATTGGTCGAAGTAACAGTTATATTACGTGGTAAAGTGGTGAATGTTTTGTTCTATGTTTGGTAGACCGCTAGTTTATCTGCGAAGTAATTTGTATGACCAGTTGATTGACTCGAGCCTTAGTGTGAAGTGGGCGTATGATGTACTTGACTTGCAGCTAATACAGTAGGCCCGCCAATAATACTCTCAACTTTCAGTTAGTATAGTTTACTTTGCTTATAGTATAGTTTACCTACTACACTACAATTACTAATATTCCAACATATACTATATTTTTATAATTTTTTTTTTAACTTGAGTGTTATAATGGTAGTAATTGTAGTACTGTAGATCAACTTTATTTACAGTAAAATTAACTCTACTGACTGTAAATTGAGTGTATTGTTGTGTGTATAGGCCTACTGTATTGGCGGAAAGTCAAATATAGTATACGCCTACTTCATACTAGGGCATGGGCCAAGCAATTGACTATATAAATTACTGTGTGAACCGGAGAGCGGTCTGGCAAACCTAGAACAATACATGCACCACTTAACCACGTAATACTACGGTTACTTCGACTAATCGAATCTACAACGTTGTAATGTTTATGGTCTTACTAATACTGATTAGTGCTTATTAGGTTAAGTATAGATTAGATAAATAGAATAAGAAGTTACTTTCTTATTACTTTTTGTGAAAGACGAAGGTAAAGGAAAGATTTTTACGAAAAGCTTTCATTATTTCGTCGGTTTTCACGTTAGCTTAGAGGTAGCGACGGTATCTCTATCAAAAACACAAAAAAAATCTTTAACAAAGATTTTTTTAAAAGACGTTGAGATTAACTATTAGATGTTTCAAAGTTTGGAAAACTTGCAACCAGATAAGTTAGTACTACTACGTATACTATTACTGGAAAAACGACTAAGTTCCATGGCCTACAACTTTCAACCTTTAACCTCCACCAACAAACAACTTTCAACCTTACCTTTTACACCAATATTTTACTCCTACTTTATTTTTTTCCCCTCCCTTACGTTAATTTAACCGTTGAAATCGTTGCATTGAACGAAAACACTAAGAATCGTCAAGTCGCGTCAAGAAAGCTACGTTACGCGACTTCATACCAAAATACCAAGCCCTTATGCCCCTAAATCTTCAAATCCCCCGTCTACCAACTCCTATACCATCTAAAACTTTAAGGTGGCTACCGCAAGCGCTTAATTTTGAGCTATTATCGAACTCGCCTAAAAGGAAGTAAATAAGGCCTCCGAAACAGTCTTCTTCAACTACTACTATTAATAGCTCTAGATTACGGATATTGAAGAAACCTTAACTAAGGCCTATTTGACCAATTTCATTGGCTAGTATATCCTTGACGCGGACTTCGGTAATGACTATGGCCGTGGTGCTCGCATCTTTCAAGATTTTTGTAAGTTTTTTGATTATTAGATACTTGATATGTGGAAAAGGATACAACACAGGGTTGAGACTAAGTTGAAAAAGAAAGTTACTCATCGTGGCATTTATATCTTAAAAAGACTTTATTGGGATTGGCTGAAACCTTTTTTAAATTAATTCAATAAGAAAACTCTCTTTAAGAACTTAATCCTTAAGACTCCTAAGGAAAATTCAAGTGCGTCCAAGACCTCTAGCACCCTTATACGCTTTTTATGGAACCTTCCCTTTACCTTTGATTAAATGAATTTGATGTATACGTTAACGACGAAAAACCTATTAATTTTCTTGGTAACCTAACACTTCTACGTAACAGCTTGAAGTATCTCCTTAATGGAAGTAGAGTACGTGAAGTAGTAGTTACCAATACGTTCAACGGTATTGATGTTGGCTTTCTTTACCGATCGATTACATAAGACCACCAGATCTCTCAGAACCTTTTTTACGGCTAAGTCCTTATTACTCTTTAAATTTTCTCTTAAAATCACCAAGTCCATTAAGACGCTTTTTACGGTAGGTATACCTATACGCGCAAACATATCTCAATTCCTACCACATGACTCTACTTATCAAGTTAGTCGACTAGAAATTACTCTTAATACCAAAGTTTGGAGGTTTAAAGGATCAAATAGTCAGGAAATACCAAGAAAAACTAAGACAACTACTACAACCTTTCCACATAACCTTTCATGATAATCAATATTAATTAAAAGTTTTTCACGGATTTCGCCAAGATTTGGAATCAAGTAGAGAAGTATAATGGAAATTTTTACAACCTTTTTGATAGGAAAATGATTCTTATCCTAAATATCTATTATGGAATAAAGGTCATTCCATTTTGTTTTTACTTACTGTTTCCCGAAATTATTACCCAACCTTGTTAACTTGAGCAACTGCCTTTCGCGAAATTTATAATGGTATAAAGAGTTACTTCTAGTACGATGTTTACATTGCGTAATATTATACGGAGAAGGTTACTACAAGGTGGATTACAATGATGGTAAGAATGAAAGAGGATGAAATACCGATAAATGTTTTAAATTAGACGTTTGATACGCTTATATTATGTTAACAAGTATTGGAGTAAGTTTTTGCTGGCGAAGCTTGTTATCGTCCGAAATATGACGATAATCCAAGTAGATAACAAATGGGATTTACTATTGAGGTACAGTGGAAGACTAAATTAGGTTACCGTAGCCCATCGTATAAGACCTATAGGCATAGAAAGTGCTCAGCTCGTTACGTGCCCTTATACGTGCCGTATACGGACCGCGCCCGGACCACGCCCAGACCGAACTCGGACTGGGTACTATATATCTCGTTACGTATAAATTCATGTAATCTATAAACTTAATGACTAAAAGCCGAAGTCTATAACATGCCTCATTTTTTCTCGAACATTGTAAGAGCCACGGTATCTCGCCAGTTAAATGAAGAACGCGAGCATCGCCCGCCTAATACGCGGGCCGGGCGCGAGCCGAAAACGGACCGATAACGTAACTTTTAACGCGCCGTATAATCTATCAGCCAATTTAACCCTAAACCGTTAATATTGTACAACGCGCCCCTTTAATGTGTCGTATAATGTATCGGCTGGTTTAACCTTGAAATGCTAGCATCATATATCACACTCTTTAACATACCATATAACGTATTATTCCTGTTGCTAGTATCGTATAACGTATCCTTCGACGTACCGTATAATATATCGTTTTTTTCGCCGGTACCGTATAACGAGCCCCTTTGCCGTACCATGTAATAGGTAGATTTTGTCGAATCCGGTCTGTTAAAGCTTTTTAATATGGACTTTAATATAACCTTTAAAACTTTTCTTCTTTTCCTTTTACATAGTCGACCTTTATTCTTTATTTTTTTACCCTTTCTTAACTTGATTATCATAGCCCTAGTATTACCACTTATATTTAAACCGTAATTTCCTATTAATATTTCGTAGCCTATTTAACTTTTTTTCGTTTTTATAACTAATATTTTCAATAAACCTAACATAAGTTATGCCGTCGTAAGCATTTCTCATAATAATAATTCACCGTTACACAAAGTATATTACCTTACTATATATAAATACTCTGTCATTAATTATATTTTATAATTTCCTCGCGTTTTGACGACTTGCTTATCCTCGATAATAACGAGGATAAAAACGAGCTTTCCCCCTTATAGGCGCAAGACGCGTCTATATTATATATTATTTGCCTTTTGAATTACGGAGTTCCTTTTATTTATATCCGAGTTCATCTTTTATGAGGTTGAGGTATGTATCGAAAGGTTTATAATAAGGCAAACTTTAAAAAAATAGCTTTATAGGAAGACCGATCGTTAATTAACCCCTTTTTATAATATATACAAAAGAAAAAGCTATTTACGGCTTCTTTTAGTTTACGTGCCATATTAAGTTAATCAATTATATTTTTTGAAACGGAGGTTACATTTCATTCTCTATCTGAAGACAGTAAAAAGATATCCTGGGTTACCGGCCTGTTTTCGCCTCCACATTTTCCGAATTTGTTAACCAGTTTACTCGGCTTTGAAATATTATTCGAATTGAAAAATTCCTTAGCGTTCCAAAAATATAGGCTATTACTTCTTTCTTTATACGTTTCTGTCGCCCCTTTCTCTTAGGTTCGCCTTTTTTAAAAACTCTTCCATTACCCTTTACGATTTCGATTATTTACCATAATTACACTCTTTCGGCTAACCGGACGTTAACGCGTAATATTTTTAGGCTGACCCACTTTACTACACTCCATGTACCTTTCCGTAGGTTAGGCTCAAGTAGCCAAATTAATATAGCCACGTAAACCATATTTTTTATAACTAATATAATCTACGGCTTATGAAGCGTAATAAACGATATCTAAAGCTTAACTATAAAAACTTCGTTTTTACCCGTATTTTATCTTTTAACCCCAAATTAAAAAAAAATTAACTGAGTTAACCAAAAACGGGCGAAAACTCGTATCCAGGCAAATCGCGTCGACAGGATATAAATTAATATATTGTAATCTTTGATAACCCATTAAAAGCTTGCTTACTCTCCCCACCCCTCGCTAACCGTTATCATCGGCTTCCCCCAACGATCGTCCTATTTAACGTTACCTTTTATCCTCGGCGTTGCCCCGCATCCGCTTCGTCTTTTACCAACACTTTTTGTCGGCGCTTATTAACGCCTGTTATACCCCTTACCTCCCGTTTTTACCAACATTTTCCGGTATTCTAAGTTAGTCATAATATGATACTTAACGTTCATAACGTTATTACTCTTTCAACTTAAATAAGTGTAAAAATAACAAGTAAGTGAATTTTTAATAGGTCGCGATAGAATCTGTTTTATGGTTGGGGATCTATTAGAAAACATTAGGTATTTTATAATCGGTTCTACTTATAGACTCGCATTACAATAGTAATAAAATTTGTTCATTTTTATAAGTATTATATTATTTTCGAGGCAAGGGCGATTCGCCACTGGTAGGTTCCTTAATATATGTTCGACGTAGAAATAAAAAAAACGGGTTATTGTAAATACAGTTATGCTATTATTTCACTTCCAATTTAAATAAGGCTATAATATACTAATAATCCATTAATAATTTTATTTCGGTTCATCAAAACCTTGTACTTAACTAATATAAAGCGAACATCATTTTGCCCCGTTTTAACCGTAAAATTTTTATAAACTTTAAATTCATTTTTTCTACCTTTTCTTATAATATGAACGACGAAAATTAGTCTCGGGTAAATATCGGATACAATCTACAAGGGAAAGGGGTTTGTAATCACCTATTCGATTAAATCCGCGTGAAATGCCAGGTATTTATTAAAAAAAATTAAAATGATATTTAACGGGTTCGAAATATCGACGATATAATGTTAAACATAAAGCTTATTAAGTTTTTTATTTCCACCGTTAGTTTTGATATTATGTAAATTAAACGAAACCTAGTTGCTTACCTTATACCGCTTCGCCGAAAGTCGTCGAAGGTTCGTTATCATTTCAATTTATTACTAAATATATATTATTATCGTCTAAGTTTACTTCGTACCTTAGCGTAAGAGTATTAAAAACGGAACGGCTCGCCCCTTCGAACTAGTTAACGACTATGTATCCCCGTTTATCTTTGAAATGAAAGACGGTTTATACCCATTTACTAAAAGTTTACATTAAATCCTGTAACCATCTAATCTAGGTATTTAATATAAATTAATAATCGAGTAAATATAATACCTAACTACACTACGAAAAAGCAACGGTGATTCGCAAATACTTTTAAATTCCCTAATTAATATGTTCGCTACCGGTATTTATGTTTAGGAACTACGCCGTAAATGAAAATTATTTAAATTTTACCAAAAAAATATAAAGTCATTCACAATACACCTACCTCATTCAAATCGCGATTACTAATAATAAAATCCGAAAATCCATTCAATCTTCACTATAAATCCTGGAAGCACTCTGTATACGTATCAGCAATTATAAACCATATAACCTTAATCTAAAAAAACTTTAGAAGTCAATTTGTAATAACTAACAAATATCGAAAGTTATTATGATTAATTAGTAAGTCGATTATAAAATAGTCAGAAATATATACTTCATATTAATTGAAAATATAAAAATATAAAAAAGGCTTTATTGTTAGGTACTTCGAGGTTTTGTATTATTATATTATGTATATATTCTGTATGAGCATCGAATATTAATGAATTTCCTGTCCTAATGGTAATTCTATTAAAATATTCGAAATAAACCATTTTTACCTAGATACCCTATAATAACCGAATCGTAGATTCATTATAAGATTTTCTTCGTGAATAATTTTTACTCGATGATTATAATCAGTTATGGTAACTAAATATATCTCATGAATTTAATTCATAATTCGTAATTTATATCGATTGTCCCGCTTCAACTGGGAAACACCTAACGCCCTCAGAAACCGCTAATAGACGAACTTCGTATAACGGGTCGTTGATTACTAATCAATCCTATAATTCCGTAAAGGTATCCAACCTAAAAATAAAGCGATTTTTTAACAATAACGAAGTTAACGGGTTTAATGCGAGCTAGGCCCACGGTGGTATTAATAACATTAGAATTGTAAAACACCTCAACTATATTTCGGATAATAACCTAAACGTAAACTGGGCCTGGGATGATCTCACCTTAAAATCCCCCGACGTTATACTGAATAAATACTCGGGCGCGGGCAGGGCCTAGGGCGATCCCGTCGACGACAACACTTTAAAAACTTTCGACTTGCTCTTAACAAATATATCATGGTGATTTAGTAGCCAAACCTCCACTTTATTAAATTTATTTATATAACCAGAAATAATATAAATTTTCATAACATATAAATTCATTATTATCACGTCCAATATAACAATGAAAATGATCTAAAAAACTCGCGTGCGATGATCCTTAACTACGTGCTTCTTTTGTTATTTGTAAGCTAATATATCTAGAAAGGCGCCTTAAGTTACGGTTTTATATCGCAAATAGTATCGAAAAGCGAAAGAACATCAGCCTATTTAGCTCGGCTTTCCGAAATCAAACGTAATAAGGGAAAATATTTTAATGCCTTGAAATCCATTAAAACCGTAAACGGAGTATAAACGCTATATAATTCTAAAAACTACGTTTTTAAATAGGATACTACGGTGAAAAGCTCACTATCATCAATAATATAATTACGTTCTGCATCCGTTAATCGTATAAAATGGTTAGATATTATCTTTATAATATTATCCTTATCCCTCTGCGATAAACACCACTTGAACGCCGTTTTTAAATGATCAGTTTTTACTATCATTAGCCGATCCAGGTTCTAATATACCAAACTAGAAGCTGTAACAAAAGTATATTTTAAAGTTCGGAATAAGTATTAATTTCGTTTTATCCAAGCCTAACAAATTCCTCTTTTTCTTAGTCGAAAAAAAATATGAGCTAAATCGGAAAAACTACTAACAAAATCCAGATAAAAGTGAATAAAACCTAAAAAACATCGAACCTTCCAAATAATATGAAATAATTTCTATTCCCGCACCACCCGGACTTTTGCGGGGTCGACCCGAATACTTACGTTAACTGTTATAATGAAACCAAAATACCTTACTTTTTTGATTGGGAAATCGCATTTTTTTAACTCCCGGTTTAACCTACCATTACAAAATCGTCCTAAAGCCACGCGAACTCTTACTCTATGATCATATTTGGTATCAGAAAAAAAAGAGTCATCTACGTAAAATACAACAAAATTATCCAAAATATCCGCTATTATATAATTAATATATCACTAAAAGGTCGCCAATACTCCTACTCATCTAAAAATAGTTACAAAATATTTAAATAACCCGAACCATATACGAAACGCCGTTAATTCTTCCCATATGGGTAAGATTCGAATACGGTAAAAAGCCGTTCGAATATTCAACTTCGTAAACCACATCGACTTCAATAACATGCGTAGGGTTTCCTTAACTAAAAATAAAGGAAAACGGTCTTATTCGGTAATTTTATGTAATACCCGGTGAACGATTTGAGACTCTTATTCTTAACTCGGTTTACAAATAAGTAATACCAATGTCGCAGCCGATAAGAAATTTACCTGAATTTAACCCCTATATATTAATTCTGTAACCTAATGTTTAAGCTTAAAATATTGATTCTGTAATACTAAATATAATAATTCTTAAAGTGGTTTTCATAAGAGTTCATTTTACTTCGGTTTAAAATAAATATAATGATCGAATTTTACCCTATATAGAGGTAAAGTTATGACTTCATCCTTATCGAATAGATCGCGGAATTTTGGAAATTTTAGTAAAAAATGTAACTAATCCTTATTCGTTTTAATAGTAGTCGGCGCCTTTATTCATAAATTCCGTATTATTTCATAAAAACTTATAACAAAAGCTAATTTCTACTAATTTCCTGTACTTTATGTTATTCGTTATCAATGGTTTACTAAATGAATAAAAACCGATCTTATAACGCCTTATATATTCCCCGACATGAAGTGTACCATTACTGTATCGATAACTACTCTTTATTAACTATAAACTATTAAACAGCTACCATTAACTTTTAAGATAACCTGTTGACATTATATTCGAAGTATTAGAGAATTTATATCCCGCATTGTTCCGAGAAAAATATATATTAGTATCGGATTTAACAATTCATCAATATCTATATTAAATATGGCTATTTGGACAATGCTCGTATTTTCTCGTAAATTTCATATCTTACCTAAATTCCGAATATATAACAACCGAATTAACTTTAATTTTAATTTTTATATCGACAAATCGTTTATAATATATTGATAATTACAGTTAAAATTGAATTCATGATTTGAACAGTCAATAATATTAAAAACTTGAAAAAATATATAAAAAATTATTGTTCATAAGTTTTTGAATTACATTAATCTCTCTTTTACTCGATTATAAAATTACGACATTAAGCTTATATAACTCTTGAACGAAATTATATCTAAAGGTTAGACTTTTCACATTATTGTTAATAAAAAACTTTATGTAAATATTCAATTTAAATTGTATACACCTACATTCAAAACAATACCAGGCGAAGTTCGTAAATACGTTAGTAATATTCCATCAAATTATAATTCAGGCCACTCTCTATAGCGAGCGTAATCTGACATTCTTTTATTGATATTTTTGTCTCCCTACGTCTTTTGATTTTGAATACGTTCCTAACGGATGTATTAAGATAGCAAACCGCGATTTTTGAGAATATTTAATCAAAATACCTAAAAGGCATAAACTCATGTTATAATTATATTTCTATCCAGACGTTAAATCAATACAGGTCTCTTTGATTAAAGATCAATACGTCGTTTTAAGTTGAACGATTTTAATTTATTGGTAAGCTTTCGATACTTCGTTCAAGTTACGATATAGTCTATACGGCTACCGCCTGTCGTAATTGCTTTGTTGCGGATACGTAAGAATACGCGAAAACGTAATTAATTGCATTTTGCAACAAAAAGACAATCCAATCCGTCTGTTGAAATTAATAATATCTCGAACTCAAAAATGAATAAAACCTATGTGTCTTTATTGCTTTTGAATAATTCTTCTAATCCAACTAAAGTTTAATTTATGTTATTAAGGTCGTTTAAAATAGATCTAATATAATCGACAAACTTCCTTATATCGTATATAACCTTATTGTCGGTAAAGTCTCAATCTTATAATATTCACTTGAACTTAAGGTCTTTAAATTGTAATCAGAATGATTGGTAATTGTAGTATAAAAGATGATGATTATTCAAGAAGAAGCATCCAGAGGTGTACGCTACAGGTGAGGGCTTATAAGTCCTCGACAAGAGCATACAACTCTGGAATACCTTCTTCTAGACCACTCCACGCATGAGAGTGTAATCTGCAGCATGTCACGTTATTATAAACTCTGTAAGAGTACAGCCCATAGAATGACACGTGATCGTGTCATGCTACAGGAGTGTACCTTACAGCGTAATGTACTGTCACCTAAATATACTATTTATGAAGTTATATAATAATATCCACACTTATATCTACCGACTTTGCAATACATCGTAATAACTTGCTTTACCGTCGCCGTATAACAACCCTATACCTCAACGTACATCGACACTTTCTCTAATTTACATTTTATTCGTTTTGAATATAAATTCGATCTTTTAACGCGTCGACGCTAACATAACAGTAAATCCGTTGAATTACGGTTAGTTATATCGTTTTCGCTTACCTTAAGCCGGTATAAAGATAATCAGAATTTCCGTTAGGTCTACTTCGAATCGTTCAATTTCATTTATAAATTAAACTAAGTCAATCGTAAAATCCATAGTAAAAGTCGATTAACTCGGTTATTATAATTACTTTATAGTGAGTACGATGTAGTTTGAAGTGTTTTATAAACAAAAAATGTTGATTCAAATCTATTTCTAACAGATAAAACGTATATTTATAAAGGTGGAGGATTAAATATTCGCCGACGGCCACTTTTTCTTATTGACATTCAATTGTTACGTAAAATTATTAATATTTGTTATCGATTCGTTCATTATGAGTAATATTCTTTAGAAAAGATAAAAAAAAATTCAATAGTATTTTATAGTCCGACTTACTATAGTAAACCAAATAGGTAATAAATGGTATTTAATATTAAGGTACAACTGAAAATCAGAAAAGGCTACCGTAGCCTATCGTGCTGGATCTATAGGTATGGCTAGTACCCAGCCCGTCACGTGCCCTTATATGTGCCGTGTACGGAACACGCCTAGTCCGCGCCCAGACCGGGCCCGGAACGGGTACTTAATATTCCGTTACGTGCATAGTTATGTAACTTATGGACTCAATGGTCAATGGCCTGAATCAATAATAAAGCTACACTTCAAGAACAGATACAGGCAATCGTTACGGAAATTAATAAGTTTAAACACACCTTATAGCGCCTAAATACCATCTGCGAAAGCTTTTTTATACTAGTTGCGCTCTTCGCTTGTGGTTGTGACAATGTGTATATTAAATTCGCTTAGGATATTTCGCCAAGTTAATGACTTTCGCGATGTAAATAAGGGAAATCGTAAGATGGTTCACTACGTTGATTGAAAGTACGGTTATAGGTGTTTTTAGCGTTTAGAATCTGATTTAATAGCTTCGTATTGGAGGTTATAGTCACGTTAGCGCTAATAAGGGCAAGATTTAAGCGGATCTATTAACTGTAAGAATTATTGTCGTAATATTGTCATGAGATGTTAAATTTGTGCTAAATACGGTTATAGGCTAACTTGTTACCCTTTTTCCGAGCGTAAGAACAAATAGATAATGTACTATATCTATTATCCTTCTGTTTTCGAGTAAGACTACTTGGATTATATCGTAAACTTGGAGGGTAAAAAGACTATTAACGGCGACGATGCTTTTGAGAAAACTAGGTGACATAAAGATGCTATTCCTAATACTCATATTGTTTAAGTGGTAAAACTCTATCCTTGCCTTAGCCAAGCCCTAAATTCTTTATATACCTTCAACCTTCGCGATCGTTATGCGGATTACACGTTTTAGTATATGATGTTAAACATAGAGACAATAAGGTATTGAATAGGATGCTATTCGTAGTATGTAACATTACGAAAGGAAGGCACCACTATTATAGAGATTAATTATTAAGACATTAGTAAAGTTAAACTCGGATTTAGTTCAGATGAACTATCATCATCGGGAATAACAGTAATTTAAAATGTTATTAACTCAATTACGGTACTTATCCCTAACTATTTTACCTATTTCTTTTTTAATTTAAAGGATATGAAAACTTTTAGTATTGACGTCAACTTTGAGGTTAACGAGTTGATTAAAAATGGCTAAAGGTTTCCTTTCGTGTTTAAGTATGGATACTTATAGTTTTATTATTAAGGCCTAAAGGCACTGGTTTTCAACCTGACGGAGTTGAAGATACGTTATTCATAATTATACTTTAATAATTTAGTAGTTAATAGGCTATATAAAGTACTAAAGTTTGTAGGGCATCAAAATATGAAATACTTTTCTCTGGAAGCTATTGAAAAGCTTTGCTATTACTGCTAAAAGTATGTCTAAACACCCTGAAAATTAGAGTTTATACTAAAAGAAGATATAGATTTCAATTATAAAGTCTTTGTAAGCGTATTTTCATTTGTATCAAAAACCTGGTTTTTATGGTAATAATTTAGTAATCTCTTTTTTTGGAGTTAAATTTCTAAATTCGTTGTTAATAAAGGATAAATAAGAAACGTTAAAGATGTTTTGGGTTGACACGTACCTCAGCTTACCTAACGTCGTCGTTTACGATACTAATACTAACTTTGCAGCGTTCGAGTTGAAGGAAAATGTTAAGATAATTGGTATTCAGTGTAAATAGGTTTTTATAAAGAACTATGAAAGTAATGAAAAGGTCGAATGGGCATACGTATTACTTCGCCCATCGTATAATATCCTTACGTTGGAAATTTAAAGCTTTACGAAGAAATAGACATACTTTAAAATGGCTGTAAAGTGCATGAATAATATTGTAGTCCTTAACGGCTCAGTGTTAACGCTGGTAGTCTTTAGAGCGTACCAAAGACTAACGAGTGCATCTTCATTATTAGCAAGTACTTAAAAGAAAGCTATGGACAACAGAAAGATACTAAAGAAACTGAGAAAGTAATCGATACAGCATTAATTTAACGATACTCTAAATATCAAAAACGGACCCACGATTATAGACGTATTTTCTTTACTATTATAAAGTTAATTCCTTGTTTCGTGAGAGTTAGGTAAATAGGAAGGTTTATACAAAACCTTAGGTATCTCTAATTCCGAAGTAGTTGTTGAAACTGTTAACGGCTTTATAATGTTTCGAACCAACTAGGTTAACTCTTATATTAGGGCGATTGATGATAAGAACGTTTAAACAAGGAGACATAGCTTATATAACCCTCTTTTACCCATTATCGACAAGTAGACAAAACGTCGTTGGTTCGGAAAACTACTGAAGAAGAGGAAAATTAAAGAGGAGGAATATATAACAGGTTGTATTAACAATATTGTTTACATGAGAAAAAAAGAGAATTATAACGAAGACTTGGTATTAAAATTCCGAGTATAAGGTACTATTGAAAATTTCGGTAGACTATTTAAGGAATGTAATAAGGTCGATATTAACGGTTTTCTAACTCGACGAGTTGTATAATTCATGTTGAAGACCGGCTTTAACTTTCAAAATCCGAATATCACGATTTTTAGGTCGAAGATTATATACAGGATGAAAGATAAGACTACCGAGTGGCCGTGCAAAAAAATACGTTTAATCATTTAATGATATGATAACAAAGTCTAAGATTAGATCTTTACATAATTATTAACGATTTGAAATATTAGTTAGTGTTTGGTAGTCGTTTTGTCAGTAAGTTCATTAGTTAAAATTAATGGAAAATTTACATTTAATAGCCGAGATATAGCATAAGCATATACGTAGTTAGCGACTAATTTATAACGGATCGTTTTACGGGAATTTCCATAGGAACTGCATATTATCTACCCTCTGGGGACGGTAATTCAGTATATTAAGCTGTTATACGGATTGGCTGAAACAGGTGTTTATAAATTCTTAACCTATTAATCGTATTTTGAATCGAAATTAAATATAAAGTTTTTAATATACGATTTTTATTTACTGGTGACGTAAGAAAAAGAGTTCGACTTAGTGGGTATTTAAACTAATGATACTCTTTTCGTTGGAATTGTTGGCTTCGTGGCATAATAATAACAATCGATTAAGGACTTTAAGTTATTGAATTACAAAACAGTTGAGATTTTGGCGAAAGATAATGAACATAACTTTAAAGGATCATCGATCCGTATATTTAGTGTTGATATTAGTATTAACTTTATTTAGAAAGGTTAACGCATTGATTTGAATATAATTGATAAGACTGACGTGACTAAAGTTTAAAATACCTGAAATAACGCTTCCCGGGCAATTATAACGTTACCTTATATTAACCGGAAGCCTTTTAAGATTCATCGATTACAGTATAAGTAAAAATCCTAAAAGATAAAGAATTTAACCAGTTGAATAAGAGGCTTAAGTATGAGATGCGAAAGCTAAACCAAGGGATTAATATAATCCCGATCAACTTGTTGAAAGATAAATTGATCATTTTTACAGACGGTTTTGTTTTACGAACAACGCCAACTTTTCTTTATAGATCGACTTTTTAATAACCCCCGTGAATGACAAGAGACAGAAAAATCAATTTAGTATCACTGGCAATTAAATTTATTATACGGTAGTTAAATATTAGAGAATTATACGAAGAGTATTGGCGTTCGAGGTTTATGGTATGATAGCTAGATTCAATATAGTTATAGACTTGTAAGAATCATTTTATGTTATCACTAAGCAGTAAAAGATTCATTTTATTCAGGTGGTAATATATACCAACTCGAGGAGCCTATTCGAAGATATTTTTAACCTTGGAGCCACCAGTGAAAAACGTTTGATAATCGATGGGATAATTTTTCTCGACGCCTACAAAGGCTTGGAAATCGAGGAGCTCTAATAAATCGATAGAAAGGATAATCCTACGGACGTTATAACGAAGATATCGCTAAACAAGTCCCTTAAAAGGTTTGAAGATAGTAACAGGCTGACTATATGTATGGAGGGTTACATTAACACGTCAGCAGTAAATTCAAGTCATGTGTTGGCGAATAAAAATATGCAGGCAAACTGAAAGATTGTTAGGGGGAAGGCGACTGTTTCAAATGACACAGTTAAATTAAAGGTAGCAATAGCTTTATTAACCTACGTGGGTTAAGTACAACCGAAAGGTGGCTTAACCAACATTGGTTAAGATGGTTAATAATAATAGGGGTAGCGTTGTCAGTATTAGAGGAATAGCAGGGCTAGTAGTAGCCTAGTTAATATACGTACGTTAACTGAAGTGGCAGATAACTTAACCCATGTAGGTTTAGAAGTCTCATACCGATAATAAGTTAGTATACGTAAGGCTGTGGCGGAAGACTTGTTTATGGAAGTGGGAAAGGGCAGGTCAAGGAACTGTGGAGTAAATAAGAGTAATTTGAGGTTAACTTAGGTTTGTGAGTTTACGGGAACTCGCAGGAGTCTGGTCAGTTTACAAGGAGGTAATTTAGCGGTGAATAGATGATATTGATTAACCAAACTAGCGTATACGCATAAAATAAAAAGCTGCTAGTGTTCGATTAGCAGTAATTGTAGTATAGTAGGTAAAATTTACTTACAGTAAACCAGATTATACTAATTGAAAGTTAAGTGAGTAGTTTTGTCTGTAGGCCTACTATATTAGCTATAAGTCAAGTATAATATACACCTACTTCACACTAGATCACAGGCGAAACAATTGGTCATACAAATTACTATACAGACCGGCTAGCGGTCTGCCAAACCTAAAACAATACATCCGCCATTAGACTATGTAATACTACTGTTACTTCGACCAATTGAATAGACAATGTTACAACGTCTAAAGTCCTACCAACATAAAAAGTATTATATAATATTCTTGAACTTTGGAATTATTGTTTAAAAAACTGTTTTAGGCCGTATAGTGATGTTAAAACCTAAAAGATCTAGTTGATAATAGGGTGAAAGCTTACGTTATTTTCCCCCAGATATTTCAGAAAGAAATTCCCTTGGAATAGTCGGTATTTCTATTAACATTAATCTTTTATGTTTTCTATTAAGAAAAACAAAGTCGATATCTATGTAATCGATTAAATATTTATACATGGTAATCAAAATAATAAAAATTCTCTACGTATAAGATTTTATTGTAACAATAAAAGTTTTAATGTAATTAATACTAAATATTTATTCAAACATAATTATTACAAATTTAACCTTATTACTTTCGATTTAAACTTTGGACTTAGTTTTAACTTTGATGACCTTTTCTATTATCCGGGCATAGCGGTTACCATCCCTTTTAACAGCTTTAAAGATATTATAGGATAATTAACTCTGTATTTTACTATAATGGGCCTTTACATAATACTTAGAATCAAGGCCTTCTAATGATTACTTTATTATTGGCTTTTTTTTGCTTACTAATGAAAATTACAAACTGAATCATATCTATACTAATAATATTTCCTGGCAAGTGAATTGCTATTTTTAGTACTACTCAATAAATTTTCTTTTTGAATTTGAAGCTTAGATTAACCATGATAATATTATGAGGAGTATCAATTTTAATAGTCATTTTATCCCTTATAATTATTTTAGAGTATCTGATAATGATTCCTGAAAAAACTGGTAAAATAAAATACTAACTATTTTTCGTTTATTGTTTGAGCTGGTGTGACATGAAGATTTCAAAAATATACCAAAGCTTTGTACTATTAATTGACAGATTCAAGAAGAGATTTCCTTTCCTTTCGTTAGATTAGTTCTCAAAACCTTTTTTCGTTTTATTAAAGATATATAGACGAGAACTGCAAACTTTGAAGTAAAGGTAAACATAAATTTACGTTTATTGTTTTTATAACACTTTACTTTGATATAAATGCCCTAGAAGAGCGTATCATACTAGATTCTACTCCTGACATGTAATCAATGAATATATTTATAATTAAATAGTTAACGAGTTCGTATAGTCTGTTAAGGATTAAGTAATCAAGAATACATTATATACATTAAAAACTTTAGTTTAAGATACGATAAAAAGCCTTTAATCTCAAACCAAAAGATATAATTATTGTATTACAAACTCAATAGCCGTATTTATTCTTTATAGCTATTAGGCCACGGCGTTTGCCTCCTAGGCCAGTAATTGTATCTAGGAAGCTATTAAGGGTACAAATAAACCCTTCTTTTTCAGGAGTACCTTATTAAAAGATTAGTTGTTATGGGGTGTTTTTGGAAAACTTATATGAAACATAAACGAAATGAAAATTTTCCTTTTCCTAGTTACTTTGAAAGCCGTCTAACAACGAAAGAGATTTTTCTACTAATTTTAAGCTATTGTTGGTAGGGCTTTGGATTGTTGCAACGTTGTCGATTCGATTGATTGAAGTAACAGTAGTATTACTTTGTACAAGTGGTGGATGTATTGTTCTAGGTTTGGCAGACCGCTAGCCGGTCTGCACAGCAATTTGTATGGTCAATTGTTTGGAATTTTCCCTACTATAAAGTGCAGCGTACTGCACTTGACTTACACCCAATGCGGTAAAGCCACACAAACAATACATTCATCTTGTAGTTCAGTTAACTTTACTGCAAGTAAAGTTGACTTATTACACTTTATGTAATACTATTTCAATACTAGCGGCCTTTTAGTTTGTACATACACGTTAGTGTAGTTAACGAATCTTTTCCTGGTTACCATTGAATTGCCTCCTGGTCAATTGGCGAGACCCCTCTCAATTACAGTTGGCTTCAACACAAAATTTCACCTAATAACATATAAGTTAACCCTTTTAACCTCAATTGCTCCGTTACTCCAAAAACAGAGTTCATCTACTTTCATAAAAAGTTCTTTTACCATAGGTTTTCGCAAACCTTTACTTTAGTCATACCAATTAAACAGGTCCTTATCATCAAGTTCTTGGTAGTTTTCCATTTTTCCAGCACATCCCTGGTCTTCGGTACGTAATTAGGACTTACTATACGGCCCATTAACGTAGTCCTCGATATATATAATTGGCCTATTGTTGTCTAAAAACCTTTTCAGAGCCTTATTCGGCACTGTTTTCGTTATAGTATTAGCAGGATTATCTTTGCCGTTGATCTATCGGAATTCTTTAATCTACCTCCATTTGTAGGATTTACAGAGTGATATTATATCGATTATCATGCATTTTTTACTGGTGGTTCCTAGTTATAAAAGGTATTCGAATATATTCCTCGAGTGAGTATAAATAACTACCAGGAAAAGAGTAATTCTCAACTGCCTGGTAATAAGGTTCAAGGTTTTCTATAATTCTATACCTATTTTAAAACCTATCATTATGCTGTAAACCTCCAAAGCTAGTACGATTCATGTAATTCTTTTGTAAATAACCTAGGTTTAGTAAATTAAGCTACCATTCATACTAAATTGGTCTTTACGCCTATTTTCGTTGACGATCATTATTAAAAAACCGATTTGTGAATACAGGTCAATGTTATTTACGAAGGACACATCCATAAAGATTATCAATTTAGCCCCAGATAAGTCGATTAAACCCATATTAATCACGCGGTCCAGGTTTCGTATCTGCTATTTAAACCTTTTATTTAGACGGTCGAAATTTTTATCTGCAGGATCCTATACTTATGCCGCGATAGAAAGGTTATAAAGGGGTTTCAATTAGCATAAGGTAGTAGTATAGCTATTATGGGCACGCTATTTCAAATACTATAATGTCTAAGCAATATTAATCTTATCGATTGTAGTAAAAAGAATGCTTTAGTCCTTTTAGCGAAAGTTAAAGCCGGTATTAATACTAAGTATACGAATTGACGATTTATTCAATTCATGTTGGTTACCTTTCATTAACGTTGTTACTGACCTACAGTTTTAAAACTTTAAGTTTTTCATAGTTCGTTACTCCGATATTATAAAGCCCGCCTTTTAAAAAAAAAGGTATCTTTACTTTATATACTCATTAGTCTCAAGTCCTTTACCTACGTTACTGGTAAATACAGATAGTATATGAAAAAACTTACCGAAAATCGTAATTTAAAGTATAAATAATAGGTTAGAAATCAATAGATGCCTATTTTAGCAAATCTGTATAATGACTTGATATATTGTATTACCGTCCTTAAAGGGTAAATAGCATGTAATTTATATGGTATCTTTAATAATATGATCCGTTATAAATCCATGACTAGTTACGTATAGGCTTGCGTTATATTACGACTATTAAACGTAAACTTGCCTTCAGTTTTATCTCATAAACATGCTATTAAAGCGATTACTAAGTGTAAGCTAATATTACAAATCATTCACGACTAAATGAAAATATAGTATTTTCCCTTATCGCTGTATCCTAAAGCAGTAAAACGGAATTTTTCATACGGCCGCCCCGTGGTTTTACCCTTAACTTTGTGTATAATTCTCGACTTTAAAATCGTGACGTTTAAGTTTTGAATGATAAAATAGGGTTTAGATACAAATTTTCAACCCCTCGAGTCAATAAGACGTTAATCTTGACCTTGTCATTTTACTTTAAAGGTTTACCGAAAGTTTTCATCATCCCTTATACTCGGAGCTTTAATATTAAGTTTTCGTTCTCCTTTTTTTCTCCTACTTACCTAAATAGTATTATAAATACAACCCGGTGTATATTACTCTTCTTTAACGTTACTTTATTTCGAGGGTCACCCATATCGGTAGCGTTTTATCGGTCTATCGATAACGGATGAAGGAGATTTATGTTAAATCGGTCACTTAGCTTATATGGCTTTAGGTTGATGAACCCAACATAGAGTTTGACCTAAGTAAATCGAAAATATATAAGACCGTTAGTAGTTTGAATAATTACTTCAAAGTTCGTGATACTTAAGATCTTGTATAGACCCTCCTATTTGCCCGGCTCCTACCACACAATGACTTCACTTTATAATGGCAAAATAAGTACGTCGATTTTTAAAGGGCCTTTTTGGATATTAAGAGTATTATTAACCTAAAGGTGTACCGATTCCATTCTTAGTTCCCTTAAACCTTTGCCTTAGGCCGTAACACGCTTTGAAGTACTTGCCTAGGACGTAAATTTACTCGTTTAACGTAAATACGCTCCAAAAACCAGCAATGTTGACATTTAGCCATAAAGGCACACAATATCGTTTAGGCCCTTTACCGCTATCTAAAGACGTATTTTCGGATCTGTAAAGCGTTTAATTTATAGTGTAAAGATATTATACGTTCGGCGAAGTAGGGCGTATACCATTTCAACCTTTTTAAATACTCCAGTAGTCTTTTATAGGTACCTATTTACATTAAATACCCATTATCTTAACATTTTCCTAAAACTCCGCCACCGTGAAGTTAGTGCCATTATCGTAGACGACGACTTTAGATGGACCTAAATACATGTTAATTTAAAGAATTTTGAACGCTTCCTATATATTCTTTGCCGAAAGAGATTTTAAAAACTTGACTCGGTGAAAAAAAGGATACGAAATAAACGACGTGAAAAATAGGCTTATTAATTGAGTGAAAAACATTCGAAAAGACTTTATAATTAATGTCTTTATCGTTTTTTAGTATAAATTTCAATATTGGAAGGGTTTAAACATGTGTTTGACAATCATGGCAAATCTCTTCATAGTTTTTAAGGCAAAGTATTCGTCATCTTTATGCCCTGCGGATTTCATTACTTTTTATAGCCTATTAACGGTTACGTTATCGAAAAACCGGTATAATAAACGTTTTCCGATTTTTTTAGGTTTAATATCACTGTTTTAAGGCCTTAAAGATAAAACTATAGGTGCCTCTACTTAAGGACGAGGGAAAACCTTTAGCCGTTTTTAACCAGCTAGTTTATATTAACCTCGAAATAAACGTCGAAGGTCTTTCTATCATTGAAATAAAAAAGGAAAAAGGTTGGAAACTCAAGAAGATAGAATGAGATTGCTCACATCACAGTTTAAATTACCTTTATCCCTATTAATTATAGTTACTTACCTAGTTTAAAGTTAACTTTAGATTTTTGAACATCATAACGATTAATCATAATAGTTATAATACTTCTCCCCTATAGTATTACGTATTACAAATAGCCTTTTGTTAAGTATCTTATTGCTCCTTTATTTGGTATCATATTTTGAAACGTATAATACGCGTAACGATCACGAAAATTCAAGGTATGTAAGGGGTTAAGAACTTAATCGGGGAAAAGGGAAGCATTTTTACCACCTAAAGGGTATAGGAAGGCGTGGTTGGCCAGTTAATAGGCTGTGCCAGGAATATTATCTTCATGTCACTTAATCTATTTAAAGAATTATCGCCGTTAATTGACTCGTCACCCTTGAAGTTTTCGATTCAATTCAAACAGTTTTATTACGAAGTGATAAGGTGTTATAGGTAATATATTATCTTTTTGTTATTTAGCGCAGTGGGTTGGTGTCGAGTTAACTTATGGCCCAACTTCTTATAAATCTAACTTTTTGGCCACTATTACGACGATAGTAATTTAGGTTAGTAGGTCCGCCTAAATATTGGCTCTATTAGCCTTAACGTGATTGTTACCTCCATTCTCCAGTCGGTAGGTCAAACCTTAAGTATTAAAGGCGCCCGTAACCGTACTTACGGTCGATATAATTAATTACCGTAAGGTTTTTTCTATCTATATTAAGAAAGTTGTTGGATTAATGGTATATACCAAGCGAGTTTAGTATCCACGCTATTACAATGGAAAACGAGAAACATAACTGGTTAAAAATGCCTTCATATGTGGTGTTGAGTCGTTATAAAGCGTTATTAAACTCGCTAACGCCTGTAATTATTACCTGTATCTATTCAAGAAGTATGGCTTTACCAATGTGAGCTTTTTTCAATGTTTTCTTATAAAAAATTAACTTGTAAAAAATTTGGTTTAATATATCCATTAGTGTTTCCTCTTTTTCTTTTTCGTTATTATCGTAACTCACCGCATGGTAGCCTAGTTTATATTGTATTAGGCGACGTCAACATCGTATTTAAAGTAGCTCTTTATATTATTATAGATTTCGCGAAATGTGTGGCTCGAGTAAAAAAGGTTAGGTAGTAGTTTTTACCGTACTGTATGAGTATTTCAGGGAATATTGAGTGAAAATCAAAAAGGTGAACCTTTATTTCCTTACAAATATTTAGGAGGGGTAGTATTTCGGTGTTGAAGAGGTTGTAAGCCTTTCCGTTATCTTTTTTTACGTTGTTTCAGATTTTGGCGAAGTCCGTAAGGAGTTTATAGTTGATATTAACTCTTTTAACAGGTTTTAGGGGCAAGTTGCAATTTTTATATTAATTTTTCTTATTGTTGTTTGGTAATTTAAATCTTTAAGTTTCCGAGATACAGTATTGAGTGTAATTGCGAGTCGCTTAGCTCAAAGGGTAAATTCCTGTGGTAAAACTTGTGATAATCTTTCGCGTATAAGTAAACCTGCTGAGAAAAGTTTTTAAGTTGCTGGACGATTTTAAGTCAAGTGTTAGGTGGAGAGGGAGACCAAAAGGTTTTAGAATACCTAACTATTTTAATTAATTGACTGGTGTATAGCGCCGAATTTAATTCTTTTGGATACGTTAGAGGCCACTGCCTCATACGTCTTTGACATCATTAAAAGCATACTCTACGCTGTCGCATAGAAGTGTTAGGTTTCCGAATAGGTTAACAGATTTTTTATCGCTAATAAATACAGAGACTTAATTTAGTTAAGAGTAAGGGGAGGTCCCCTCAATCGCATGTAAGGGTGTTAAGGTTCTTTCATACCCCTTTCTTTAGATTGTGGGTCTTAAAGGCATTTTTTTAATTGGGTTAATTTAAAAAATGCTGTTATTAACTTGCCAAAGCCCTTTTTTAGTACGTAGAACCCTCGGCGTGTAGGTTTAGTCTTTAAATTTAACCTGATACCTTTTTAAATCTTTTTCACATATTAATCGTCTAGCCATTCAAAACGTAACAAAAGTTTCGAAAAACACGGTCGCGGCGGTTAAGTTTTTCGCCGCCATTTGGCTTAACGATGTAGTAGCTGATAAAGTTGGCTTGATAACTTTCGGTCAAGTTTGAGTTAATATGTTCCCCACTAAAGTTATAGTTATTGTATTTAGTGAAAACAGCTCTAAGCGCCCTAATTGTTTTTTTCCTAACAGGGTCGGTAATAGCTTTAAAGTAAGCGTTAGCAGTAAACATATTGAGGTTTTGGCTTGTATAGGACGTGTAGGGCGTATAAGGCGAGAGACCTAGTGATCTTGGGTGTAAGGACATAGTGTTTTGGCGTGAAGTCGCGTAAGAACTTGGCAATTTGGCATTGGGTTGCGTAGCGTGGCTTTCTTAACGAAACGTAACGATTTTTAGTGTTTTCACTTAGGATATCAATCTTAGCAATTAAATTAACATAAAAGAAGTGAAAAGAGTGAAGTAGGCGGAAAGGTTTGGTGTGAAAGGTAATGTCGAAGGTCGTTTATTATTAATAAAGGGTGAAGGTTTTTTGTTGTTTGAGCTGTGAGACTTGGTCGTTTTTATTGCAGTAGTAGCACCCGTAGTAGCACTGACTTCGCCATTTGCCTATGTACAGAACTTTGAGACTTCTGATAGTCAATCTAAACGTCTTTAAAAAAGATATGTAAAGATTTCTTGGTGTTTTCAGTTGCGATACCGTCACCTACTTCCAAGTTGCCGTTGTGGACTAGCGCAACCTTAAAGTCTTCTCTATTTTCTTACCATTGTGGATTAACGCAATACTAATAGAAGCCTTTCGCAAAAGTCTTTCCTTCACCTTAACCGCCATTAAAGCCGTGAAGCGTAACCTAAAATTAGCCTTTTCTTCTACTTAGCCAATCAGTTCTTAATCCAATAAGCACTAATCAATATTGGTAGGGCCTTAGATCGTTACAACGTTTTCGATTCGATTGGTTGAAGTAACAGTAGTATTGAATTAATCAATTGGTAGATGCATTATTCTAGGTTTGGCAGACTGCTAGCTGGTCTACACAGTAATTTGTATGGTTAGTTGCTTGGCCCGTGCCCTAGTATGAAGTGCAGCGTACTGCACTCGACTTACACCCAATGCGGTAAGTTCACACAAACAATACACTCGACTTGCAGTTCAGTCAACTTTACTGTAAGTAAATTTGACCTAATGCATTGCATATAGTACTATTCCAGCAGCTAGTATACCAAAACCTAATATACCAAAGGAAAGTATCGAAGGATTTGGTAACAGCTGTGGCGATAGAGTTATAATGGAATTGTTACGTGGTTATTATGATGGTGTAATCGCTAATTATAGTAGCGAATATTTCCTCTGTTTATAAATTAACTTAAAACAAGTCCCTAACTATAATATCTCAATTGTAAACCTTTACAAGCTAATCAAGCTTATGATGAAGTAAGGGAAATAAAACCAGTTGTAAAAAGTCAGGGTATTTTATTTATAACCTTTTTTAAACACAACTTTTGTTTACAATATTCCTTACCTCCTTTATTAAACCACATTACCCTCTATTCGTAGTTTGGAGTAGTTTTTACCTTACATTTCGAGTTATAAAACACTTTTTATACCGCTGAAAAAATATAAAAATAAACTAAGATCAGCTTTTATGGTATCTCGAAATGAAAGTTCGTTGATTAAAGAATAATGAAATAACATGAAGAAAAAATCTAAAATTTAGAATTGAACATTGGGTTTTTAAAGCTTGAGGTTGAAAATAAAGCTTATACAGCGGCACTACCGGCTTTTGGTATGGTTTTGAATTAGTCGTTTCAGTAGATTAATGTAAAAAGTGAGGTTTTAAACGTTTTAAAAAAAAACTTTAAGGTTTAAAGTAGGGGTTTTAACGTTGAAAGTGAATTATTTAAAGCGGAATTACCTGTGCAAAACACGGCTTCTAATTAGCCTAAAATCTCTGGTATAAAAGCTTATACATAGTCCTAAGTAAAAAGCCAGTCAAATTGGATATTTGATTGTGTAATTTTTAATTGAATTATAAAGTTGTAATATTACCTATGGCGGAGGCTTTTTTCACTGTTGTTAACTATAATGAAGTCAGATATTTTTTCTCTATTTATTAAAACAAAAGGTTTTTCTGGTTCGAATGGTGGTAAATTTTAATCAAAATCCAGTAGACCTTTGCTAAAATCCTTTTATCAAAACCAGCGAAACAATGTTGCATAAATGAACTAATACGCTAATCTCGGCTCATAAAATTTGATCTTTGTTAAAGGGTTTAATTTATAATTTATTTTCCATTTAATATCCTTTTTTCGTTGTAGAAGTTTAATTATAATTTTTGTAATTATAAAGGAATAAATTTCCTTAATTTCTTTTGTATACGGACTATCTAAACTGGAAATTCAGGTTTGATGTAGGTCAGTAATTAGATAGAGTATTTAATATCTTTTAACTGACGACCTCGACAGATGGGGTTTTTTCTAGCATTTTTAAACGCTTTTACAGAGAAAGTCAAGGAGAAATAGTATAATGGACGTAGATAACGAAGTGGTTTCAAATGTTTCTAATAGTAAATGTTTCCCATACTTTAATACATGCCGATTAACTTTTAAAAAGCTTTATACAGGTCCTTAATACAAATTTTAACTGTTAATATGTCTAGTGTCATGGAAAAAGTAATTATTTTATAGGCTTAGATTCATATAGGTATATATTTTTAAGTTTTTATCCAATGAATATTGATAGGCGTCAATTAGTAAATATAATCTTCTTAGTAAAGACTGTATTTATCATATTTCTAGAAATAATCTTTAATATATCAAAGTAATTTTTATTGATAGTTTATGCTTTAATTACTATTATCTATGGATTGATATTTGAAAAGGTTCAATATTTCAAATCTTTTAATAATTGTTAAGTAGTATCTGATGATTACCTGCTTTCATTGTTGAAAAGTGGGTTTTTAATGTCTCTATACTCCTTTTTCACTGGTGTAATGTTGCTCTTTAATTTGAATGGTTGTGAATTTATTGGTCTTTTTCAAGGAGTTTTTCAAACTTAGTTAAAAGCTTTTCATATAAGTCGATATCTGACTTGAATCTTCCTTATTTTCAAATATTTAGAAAACTGGTAGCACTAACTATAGAATCTATCTTTTCATAAGAAAAATTACGAGGAATAATAGTTTGCTTTTGTTGCTTCAATTTAGCTTTAAGATCATTACAAACTATCTTTCGTTCTTTTATTAATAGATCTTTGGAGCTCAAGGCCCTTAAAGAAATAGAAGGAGCCCTAAAGAGTAGGAAACGAAGGGATGTGAATTTAGAAGGTACTAGGGGGGTGGAAGCATTAACGATACTTTGTGAAAAAGGTTTATTATTACTCGTGCTACTATAAGGTAGTCCTGGTGGTGAAAATAGAGATCAATATTTTGTGGATGCTTAAAAGGCATCCTTAAAAGTATCAAAGGGTCCAGTAAAAGTAGATGTTTTTATCTGCGCCGAAAGAAATGTATTGAAACTAGATTGAATAAAATGAAATAATAGGATACAATCGTACTAATAATGTGTTAAATTCATTTCACAAGAAGATATTATATAGGATTACAGATTAAAGTATTTGAGAATTGATAGATGAAGTAAAAATGAGCTTGATATATGATCAAGTATATCCCCTCCCTCTGTACGAGTTAGTACTAATTTATACTTGTAAGTACTAATTTCTAATATTTGTAAATACTAGTACAGACAGCTGCCTTTTAGCTGACTCATCTTCTGTACTAGTATCTGTACTAGTTTATACTAGTACTTGCACCAGTGAATACTGGTGCCTTTAGTATATGTCATCATCTTTAGCTAAGTTCTCATTATCCTACCGAATTCCTCATCCTTTGGTGTTGTTACATGTCAAGTACTGACTGGTCTTGTTGTGACCCTATTATTGTGTATGCTGAGTAATTGTATCTGTTGTATTTCAACAGTTTTGATCTACTTATTAAAGGCGAAATTAATGGTTTATACAGACGGTTCCTTAGCCAATAACACAAAATTATAATTATATATCGGATTGTTTAAACCTATCGTTAATAAAAATAGATTATAGGAAAACCAGGTTATAATTATAGAACATTTCATTTATTAGATTTTCTGTTGGAATAGCAGTCAAATGCAGTACAGTCAAGGCAACTTTAATTGCAGTAAATTTGATTCTACGTACTGAAAATTTACTGTAGTTTGTGAGATTAGAATTTACTGCACTGCAAGTGCAGTGCAGTAGGTGTCCACTTCAAATTGGGGCACAAGCTAAAGCGTTTGGCCATACAAATTAGTGTGAAAACCGGCTAGCAGTCTGCCAAACTTATAAATCACATATCTCAATCAATAATATCAACGCAGCACTAGTCACTTCGATCACAGTAATTCTAATCGACTACGTTGTAACGATAAAAGACTACTAATACTGATTAGTGTTTATTATATCAAGCACATATTGGATAAGTAGAAGAAGAAGTTGCTTTCTGATTGTTACGCTTTATTTAGGTAGGGTAGAGGAAAGGTTTTTGCGAAGGGCCTCTATAAGTTATATTGGTTGTTCGCGGTAGCAAGTAGAAGAGACTTATAGGCTGTGTCGGTTGTTCGCGGCAGTTTATAAGTAAGCGACGATATTGCTATTGTAAAATACCAATAAATCTTTATTGGTCCTTCTTAAAGGCGTTAAGATTAACCGCTTAAAAGTCTTAAAGATTACCAAGCCGGTAAGTTAGCAAACGGTTAAGTTAGTACTATTCGACCACTATTGTAGGTATTAATACTGTAAATTGTAAATTGTCAAAACGACTAAGTCTCACGGCCTTTAACTTATAACAACTTAAACGGTAACTTTATGACATACCACTCTTTTTTTCTTTACACGCTTTCATCTTCATTACGATGGATTTAAAACACGCTGGAATTCATTTCGTTACCAATCTTGCCAGGAAAGAGGCGATTATCTTCCTTGGCAATACCTTCCAAAATTAATACAATAAAGACCTCTGGTTCGTTAAACCCAACGAATACTTTACAGTTGAGTACCTTAGGAACGTTATCGGCTTTTACATTTTTGATGTAGACCTTACCGGAACCGTTCGAGTAGTATATGAGTACGATAATTTTTAAGAATACTTTTTGGAATGAACTATAGATATATAGAAGATGGCAAACAAAAACGTCAAGGTTAGGCTGAAGATTAAGCTTGTTAACCGAGGGTTCAACCTTCTAGTTGAGAAATGAAAAGGGGGCAACGCGGCTAACTTAATTTACGAATGTGTTACTGATAATAATTCTCTGTGGGTCTTTAAAGTAAAGGGCAAAGGTATTGCTGGTGATAGCATTTCTTAGCGCCCTTATACGCGTTCTTAAGGACCTACCTAAGCTCAGATAAGTTCCCCTGATCCTATTGAGTAAGATTAACAATTCAATGCTATTGGCCGCGAGTAATTAATTGACCTGAGAGCTGGAAGCCCTGAAGCTTACCAGTCAATTGAGTAGGAATGTCGATATACTCCAGAATATTAAGATGATTATTACCAAGTCCTCCGTGGCAGAAATCCTTAATTACCTTTCCCCTAGGCCCTTTAGCACGTTCAGTTTGAGTAGTCAAACCAAGGGCGAATTTGTTTTATACACGAGATTACTATGGGTACAACCATTGGCTTTTTCCCTTTAAACTCTATTAGGGGTATCTATCCTGCCTATTAGTATTAGCAACCTTATTACCTTTTCTAGGACTAGTTATGATATTTGAAAGGTCTCTACGACTAGTATATTATCCTTCCCCCTTGATATTTTCCTGTGGTATATACGGATTGCACGGTAATTACTACGTTCGTTAATATTTTGAGGAGAAAGAAGAAGTATAACGGTAAGTTATATAACCTCCTCGACTTTAAGTTGCGCCTGTTTTTAAATATCTTTCGTCAGATGAGTGTTAAACTGCCAGGTTTTTACTCGTTGTTTCCTAGTATTCTTACCGGTTAAGCCAAGGTTTATTACCTTTAATACCTGACGAATTTCTCCTCCTTCCGCGAAATCTACGATAGCCTAAAGGGTTATTTCGAGTACGATGTTTATTTTTCCTAGTATTACACCAACTGGAATATTATTTAGTGTTTTTATATGTTGGATTATAAGAAATAGTTGGAAAGTAAAATATACTTTTTTAATTTGATACTTGATAGGCTAATGCTTTGACAATAATCAATTGGGAACGTGGGAGCTAGCGAAGGCAACCTACGCTTGCAGGTCTGGTAGGACTTTATAGGCTATAAAGAGTTCGAATATTTTTTTTCAATGCCTTGATGCTACCTGCGTAGGGTTCTCTAACCAATTGCGTTTCTCATTGGAAACTATAACTATTCGAGTTTTCAGCTCGTTTTGTATGTACCTTGAAGTCCCGGAATTCAGTGATAAGAAAGAAGACCTATCCTACTCTTATTATATTAATTGAAGGTACGGAAGGCCTAGTTAGTATAGTTAACATAAGGCACAGTACTTTACCTACAGAGGACGGTATGCTTTTTCTTTAAGATCTTTAAGCCGGTTAAGTAAGTCTATCTTAAACGCTAAGAAGTACTGGATTTTTGGTGAGCATGGCTGTTGGTTAACACGTTACATTGCCGTCGAGCGTAAAGAAAAGCAGGTGATATATTATATACAATCTCGTTTTAATGTCAACCGGAACCATGTCCAGTAAGTTAGATAGTTTTAAATAAGTGAATTAAAGATGAGAAAAATAAGCTAAAGGCTATCGGTCAACACGAAGATATTAGTACTGGTAATGGTTCGGAGGTAATGTAATAACTCGTTAATCACTCTTTTTTGTACCACGTTACAGGTAAAAACCTTTACCACCGACATAGCAATAAAGACTTTGGCCTTATATACCTTTTCACTATTCAAGATTGCTACTCGAAGTAGATCTTTTAAGGGATCATGCCAGATACGGGGGCGTTACAGTACTTAACAGAAGGATATTCGTAATACGTTGCGTTGTAAAAGAATAATGATACTATTACGGAACTTGATTACGCGGATGCTGGCAAAGTTAAGGTTGGTTTTGGCCATGAAAAAGATATATTTTTACTGGGATCGACGACGGTTAAGACAGTTGTTGGCCCTATTATTTTCTACATCTTGTAATCTCCTCCTCTCTAGCTCCCTTACTTTCAAGATATAAGAAACCTCGACGTTGACATTGATATTTAGCCTAACAAACTAGTATAAGTTAAGGCCGGTAAAAGGTTTTTACTCAGCCTTACATGGAGATACCTCTCATTTCATTTTTAAAAGCTAAAGTAAATGGTGTTAAACTTGATGGAGGCGGAACTTTGTTCATTATATCGTAGGTTAAACTATCCGGCAACTAATAGGCTTTATAAGGTTTTAAAAAAAGTTAGTTAAAAAAATGTGGACTTACTAGCTTTGGCGGTAATTGAACGGCTTTATCACTACTGCTAAATACCCTTTTAAGCCCTATTAAGGTTGAATTTTACGCTTCAGAAAGATTAAAACTTGAACTCGTAAGTTTTTATAAACGTGTTCTACTTGGACGTTATATTATTACAATATGTTATAGACTCAACTACTGGTTTTTACGATGTTACGTTTTTGAAGACCATTATAGCTAAGTAAATATGGGAGATTCTATGTGTTTTGTAGATTAATACGTACTTTGGGTTACTAGACGTGCTAGTTTACAACGAAAATACCAAATTCATCACGATAAAATTTTAAACTAATGTAAAGTCGATGGGGACTTAGTGTCAATAGCTTCTATTAATGTTTAATAGGGTATTAGTAAGGTCAAAAGGATATAAACCCTTTTATGAAGGGCCCAAAATATTCTTATATTAGAAATCAGAAGCTTTACAAGTTAAAACGCACGGCTTTAAATAGCGGTCAAAGGTCTTAACGATATTATTGGCTTTAACAGACTTAGACCAAGTTTACTGGTATTTAGTACGTACCTACTTATGAAAATTAAGTCCAAACCTTCGTTAAGTACCTAACAGTGTACTATGACGTATAGTAAAGCCTTAAAGGATCTGAGGAAGGAATCGGTACGCTGTTGGATTAATGATGCCCTTAGTATTAGGAATGGACTTTTAATAATAGACTTATTATTACTCCCTCTTTAAAGTGAAGTCTTAACGTAGTGAGAGTTAGGCAAATGGGATGGGTTGTATAGGATTCGAAGTATTATTAACTTAAACTTACTGGTTTAAATTATTAACATCTCTGTAACCTTTCGAGTTATACAGGTTAAGTCGTACCAAAAACTCCTAAGGTATTTCAAGTTTGATGAAGATTCTGACGTCAATGACCACCAAACCGAGCGGATTAGTAAATATAACCCTTTTTAACCGATTATTAATAAGTTAATGGAATGTCGACGGTGTGTAGGACCACCTAAAAAAAGGATACACACTAAAGAAAAGGACGTAGATAGGGATTATAGGCTTGGTAGACTGTATACAATAAAGTAGGTGTTTTAAAAGGAGAGGTATAACATAATACTTTCCCTTAAACTACGTGCTGAAAGCATTATTAATACACCAAGCAAGCTATTTGAGGAAAATGACCAAATGGAAATTAATAGCCTTTTTTTACTTGTTATGAAATTTGTACCGTTAATATAATATAAAGGCTAAAACTTTATTATATTTAAGTCGAGGATAGTTTACGAGGTTAAAGGTAAGATCATAAAACGGCTGTACGTAAAATCACAGCTAATTACTTAAGGATATAGTAATAAAGGTAAGAACTGGATCCTTACTTAATTGCTCATAATTTATAAGATTAGCTAGTATTTATAGTCTCAATTTTTATTAGTTCAACTACTGACATAGAAGATTAGTTTGCAATTAATAGCTAAGATGTTATTTAAGCGTATATGCAGTTTACCACCAATTTTGAGCAGATTATACTGTTAGAACTGTTAAAAGAACTAAGGGATAAGTTTACAGCCGGTAAGATAATGCGCTGTATCATGTTTTTGTACGGATTGGCCGAGTTAGACGTTTATTGGTTCCTCACGTACCAGGCGTACTTTAGAAATGGGTTAGGCATGAAGACTTTAATATTTGACATGTGCCTATTGATTATACAGGGTGACAACTTTAGTATTGTGGTTATGTAAACTAACGATAGCTTTTTCCTCAGAAATGTTGTGTTTGTGGCGACGAAACAGCGTGTTATTGAAAAGTTAGGCCTTTGAAAGTGCAAGTTAATCGAAACTTTATCCAAGGGTATATAACTTAGCTTTAATATATCTTCAATTTGTATCTATAGTATTAAGGCTGAAAACGGCATTCATATTAGCCTACTCCATGAGGATCAAGCTATAAGCCTAACTATTATCGATAAAACTAACGAAGCAAGATTACAAAGATATTTAGAGCAGAGGGCACATAAGGCTTATATAGCAACGTTATGCCAACCGGAAGTATCGTACGACCTTTCCATTACGGAAAAGGTATAAGATTAATAAGATAAGGACTTTAACAGGTTAAATAAGCGGATTTGGTAACAAATGGACTACGTGAAAAGAGGAATTAATATTGTCTCTGTAAACCTAAAGAAGGCGAAGTTGATAATCTTTACGAACGGAATATTTTCCAATAATACTAACCTTGTCGGCTTCCTAATAATACTCGTTAACGAGGACAGGTTTAAAGAGCAATTTATTATTACCGGAAACCTTATATATTGGATATCTATTCAATGTAAACGTGTAATCCGGAGCGTATTCGTTTCGGAAGTTAATGGCATAATGACAGTTTTTGATATCGGTATAGTGACTAGCGGCATATTAAGTATTATCACCAAATAGCTGGGACTGCCTCCAATACTTGTGGTAGTATGTACTGATTCCCGAAGCCTTTAGGAATACTTATTAAGGCTGGGTACGAATAATGAAAAACTGTTAATAATAAACGTAATAGCGATAAGGGAGGTATTTAAAGCCTGGGAAATTAATAAGTTTCGGTGTATTAAAGGTAAAGATAACCCTGTTAACACTATGACTAAAGCTACATATAATGGCGCCTTGGAAAGGTTTGTTGATAGTAATACACTAATTATAAGAATTGAAGGCTACGTGAAATGCCCGATACGTGACGCAAAGGAATAGGATAGCCCTAGAAAACCGAAATACTGCCTGGATAGTAACGTTGAGGGTAAAGATGGTAATGGTAGTAGTTTGAGTCATTGGCAAAAGGTACGTAATTGGTGGCGTACTTGATTTGTATAAATTCCTAACGAAATATCTGTATACGGCAGTTGAGGAACGGAGTTTTCGGAAGGGTGGAACAAAAGGGACACGATGGGCCGTAATTGATGGCAATTTTAGTACAAAATTGACTGGAATTAATAGGGAGTTTTAATGCAGATTGAGGAGGGATTTTAGAGGTTGCCACGAATTGATGGCAAGCCACGTTGGAATGTAGGCACAAAAGCAAAAAGCCGCTAGTGTTGGAATAGCAGTTAAATACAGTACAGTTAAGTCAACTTTATTTGTAGTAAAGTTGATTTTATGTACTGTAAATTAACTTTAGTTTGTGGGATTTGAATATACTATATTGCAAGTGTAGTGTAGTAGGTGTCTCCTTCAAACTGGGGAACATGCCAAAGCGTTTGGTCATTCAAATTAGCGTGTAGACTGGCTAGAAGTCTACTAAACTTGAAACTCACACATCTCAATCAACAATATCAATGCAGCACCAGTTACTTCGACCACAGTAATTCAAATCAGCTACATTGCAACGATAAAGGCCTACAAACATTTTCATTAAATATAAATAGATCATGAAAAGTATACTAACTTTGGAGGTTTATGATATAATAGCCGACTTTAACATAAGTATAACAATATGAGGAACCTTTAATATCATTACTAGGTAGTTGAGGATTTTACTTATCTTGGTTATAATTTGCATCAATTCGAAAGGTTCATTGGAATACCTATTAAAATTTAAGAAAATTAGCGAAAACAGTCTAATAATTAACGTAATAGAATTTTACGAAGCCTACAAAAACAGGGAAATCAAGGAGTTTGAATAAATCGGCGGCAAAGATAATCCGGTAAACGATATAATGAAGTCGACATCAAATCATCTCTTGGAAAGGTTTGTAGATAGAAATAAATGGACTATACGTATCGAAAACTACATTAAAAATCCACCTGACAAGGTCAAATCACGTATCGATGAATAGGGAAAAAAAGAGTGTTACTTTGAAAAATTGTAAAAGTGCTAGAGAATTGAGGTTACCAACATTGACTGATATGTTTAAGTTTGAGACCTACATAAATCTATGGCGAAAGACTTATGTACTGGAGTTGATAAAGTCAAAATTTAGAACCGTGAGATATAAAGAGGTCATTGGTGTTAATTTGAGTGTTGAATGAACACAGTCCAGCCCGTTGACGGGAAGGCACTTTAAAAGCTACCCGAAATAAATGGTCTATCAAATTAGCGTATACGTATAAAATAAAAATACTCTAGTACCTAAAAAGTAGTAATTACAGTGCAATCAGTTAACTGTATTGAATGTAAGTTGATTGTATTGAGTGTAAAGTCAATTACACTATGTACTTAATTTGGACTAGTATATAGGCTAAACAAGTAGCTATACGAATTAGTGTGCAGACCGGCTAGCGGTTCTCTCAACCCAGAACAATACATACATCACATGACTATACAATACTACTGATACTTCGACCACAATTTAAATCGAGAACGTTGCAACGTCTAAAGACTTATCACGCAAGACTTATCAACACCCGGAGTCCTCATGGGACACGTTAAAAATTATTATTTGAATTTTTTGATTGAGTATGTAACTTTCGTGAAATTTATAACGGAATGAAGAGTTCTTTAGAGTACAACGTCAAATTTACATAACATCATATGAATTATGTTATAACACGTTGTATAATAATGATGATCAAGGAGAAAGATAAGTAAATAACTATAAATATTTTAATAAAATGTTTATTAGGTTGATATTATATTGACATGTAATGGACAATATATATATTGAAAAGTCTACACTTTTTAAGAAGGTTTGGAGATTTTTTTACAAGAGTTAGCGAATTTCAATATACCGTTTAACGCTCAGATACCACTTGAAATTTATTTTTAAACTAATTTCTATTCACCTTTCTAAATGGAATCGCGCGCACTCTAAATAAAATTCGTAAATTCTCCTAATATAATAGTTTTCATGATTATGTCAATAAAGACCTTTAAATTGCATATTATAAAAACTGCAAATACGGTAGGTCCAAAGCTGTAAGACTTAGTTAAAAATCATTCGATTGGAAGGTATATAAGTATAAGTAACATGGCTAAGATTTAAGCTAATATGCAATCGTAAGCATTATCATCTTCATGGTAATTAAAATTTCATTTATAGTAAATCCAATTGTTAGTAAAGTTGTTTACCTGTTATAAAGCATTATAAGTAACAGGTGGTATATCACACGTAATTCAATACTGTGTTTTGAAAGAAATATTTGAATCTTGTTGTAAAGTATGAGGGTGGGAACATGTTATATGATAAAGATGATATGTTAAAGCAAATCGCTTGGTATAAAAATACTATCCCTAAAATTAACTAGTAATTAGCCGACTACGCTTTCCTGCACTGCCTAATAGGCGAAGAATTTCACCATTATCATGAATATGAAGCCTATGACTTCTTATGCACCTTAAATTTTCGTAAAAGTTGCTTGGAATATACGTTTTAAAAAATCGTGTAAAATACGAAGGTAATAAAATACCTCATAGAAGGGTATTCGTAGGACAGCGTATTACGACAAGATTTTTTTTTACCGCTATGGGAATTAATTTTTAAGACGCTAGTAAAGTTCTAGTTTGATTTGGTCCGAGTAAGGAATTATTTTAACTCGGATAAACGATTAAGCAAACAATAGTTAAATATATTTCATTTTACATCCTTCATTCCTATACTTCATTGTTATTTTAATTGAAATATATAAAACTTTCGGTTTTAATGTTAATATTAGTGTTGATAATTTAGTTAAGGTAAGCTAGAGGCATTTTGTCGCTTTTCAATACGGATATTCAAAATTTAAATTCTTTAGATAACGGGTAACAGTAATTAACTCGATGGAGTCGAGGATATATTAGTTATACCAGAGTTTTGATCACGTAGCTATCAACAAATTAGTCAAATTACTTCAGTTTGTAGAATATGAAGACATTGAATACTTTGTGTTGAAGGTTATCAAAAATCTTTGTTACTATTAATGAACTACTCCCAGCTACCTAAAAAGTTCGATATTAATTCAAGGGACTATGAAAACTTCAATTGTGAAATTATAGCTGATGTATTTTACTTGTACAAAAACAAATCATATCATGAAATTGATATACTATTTTTACGACGTTCAGTTACTTAAATATTTATCATTGAAAAATACTTGAGAGGTATCAAAATGAAATGCATGGATACATACCTAGGCTTACTAAATATCATTATCCACAGCAATAACACAAAATTCACAGCGGTACAGTTCAAAACTAATATAAATATTATTGGGATTTAATGTCAATAAGTACTTGTTAAAGCTTAGTAGAGTATGATACAGGTTAAAAGTGGATACTAGGTACTTTGAAAGGCGAATGAAATCATTATATTTAAAATCAGAAGTTCTTAAATTAGAATATAATTTTTCAAAGGGAATTAAAACACCTGAATATCCTAATGAGCCTCAGCCGTATGTTATTAACCTTGTTTTTTTTTAATTATATTCTCATTAAACAAGTGGATTTCATTTCTTAAAAATTACTTAAGAAAGGAATACGAAGTATGGTAATACTTTAAATGAATTTCGAAGGGAGTTCGTTATATGCTACCATCAAAATACCTTTAATACTAGAAACAGATGATTGAACATTAATATACTAACTATTACACTATAAAAAGAGGTTCTTGTGTGACAAAAGCTTCACAAATAGGACGGCCTATTAAAAATATTAAGTATTATTAACCCAACAAAATTTTGAAAAACTGTTAACGGTTTTACAATATTCAATACAACCCAGGTTGAATCATAAATTATAATAATTTTCTACAAATATTCTATAGAAGACATAATAATGTAATATAACTTACCTGCGCTAGTAATTAATAAACCAATGAAATGACATGTTTATAGCCAACTACTCAAGAAGGGGAATAACAAAAATAATAACAAGGAATATCAACCGAGTCATATATATATAACTATTTGGGTTAACAAGAAAGAAAAAAATAATTAGGATTTGATAATCAAGTTTCATATGTATGAAATTAATAGAACTTCGGGTACACTATTTGAGGAAATCGATAGTGTCGAGATTAACAGATTTTTCATATGAGGAATTTTACAATTCGTGCCTAAACGCGATACTAACTTCAGCAACCATGGCGTCACGATTTTAAAGTCGAAGATTGGTTACGAAATCGAAGGAAAAATTACGAATAATGCCGGTTAGGTCTTTATGTCAACGTATGAGAAAGACAATTTTTATTGACTTTGGCTGTGAGCCGTCAGTCTGATTCATGAGTCATGTGATAGTACATGTTGTAGTGAACGATATTGTATCGTGTCATGTCCCGCCCTAATAGTATGGTTAGCGTAATCTAGAAGCGTCTGGATTATTAGTACTTTTAACTTGTTGCAACGGTCAAGGGGGCTAACTCTGGTCAGCTGATGGAAGCTACGCTAACCGGCATGATCTTACTTAGTAAGACCATCAAAACAATATAGTATTCAAAGATAGAAGTAGGTAGATACAAGCGCTAGAAGAAGCATCAGGATATTCCATACCTTAGATGGGAACTTATAAACTCTCATCTAGGGCACAGCACTCTACTATATACTCTGCTAGTGTGCTCCTTCACGTTTGCTAACTATAGTGATAATTAGTAATATTAATACTGGCATTATTTAGTTGCGTTCTAAAAACCCCATATCCTTGATTTAGTTATGATAATATAATTCGTCCAAGGTTTTAATCGGTTATTCGGTAGTGACGATAGTTTAGGTATAGGCTATAGTATATTTTGTAAGCTTAGTGAATTTCATTGAAACGCTATTGTCTTTTTTACGTATTATAAAGTCAATATAAAGTCGTAAATCTCCATCGGTCTAAATAAAATATCTTCTTTTTCCTCCTTTAACAAAGCTTTATTTTTTTACAAGTAAACTTTCAACTAATTACGAAGCACTTTTTCACTTAATTAATCATTTGATTAATGACACATATTGCGTTTCCGTATTTCCTTGGCAAGTCCTAATCATTTTACATAGTATGGATCGCAAATATCGTAGTGAACGGCGTCGTTAGGCGCGGCAACACCAACGCATTACAGAAGTTGCTGCCGATCGCACCCCTACTATCAGCCCTTTCTTCCGCATCCTTTCTATCGTAGCTTCTACACCACATTCCTCTTCTCCATTTTCTCCCTTTATTAAGAAATAGCTATAGAAACAGCATAAGCAATAGTAATAATAATAGAAATAAATGAAGTACTAGTAATCGCCTAAAGTTATAAAAATTACCGTTTCGTTATGGGTAAGGAATCTATTTTTACTTGGTGCGCCTATCATACGCCGAAAACGAAAAATTAACGAGTTGTAATGGGATAGGTAATGATTGCCTCTGGAATTATAACATATAGTAAGTGTTACTTAAATGAAATGAAAAGACCATATATGAAACTATTTAACAAATCAATAGGTTCTTCATTATCAGAGATTAGAGATTTGCCACTAGAGTTATTTAAGGTTTGACTTATTGATGGATTTATTAGTGGTCCCCTAACACGTGTATAAAGACATTGGTAGTTGCCAGCGATGACTTTACTCTTTCTTTGTTGGTTCTAAAGTTAAGGGTTTTAAAGGAATTCTATCATTTGTACCAGTTCCCAAGAATTTTTACTAGCTCGTTTGTAGTTTTATTTGAGATAAAGATCCTTCGTTTCCAACCTTATGTTTTTAACTTAATTTCAATACCTTTTTGCACTAGTTTTCATAGAGTAATAGTCTAGTCGTTGAAAAACTTAGGTATTTTTTGAAAGTTATAAGCGTTGCGGCCCAACGTTTCACTAGCTTTCGAGTTGAAGATATATTAGATAACAAAGTTAGGCAAGTGATTTTTGGTGAAGTTATTGTTAACATTTTCACAATAAAGGTTTTTAATGTAGTGTTTAACAAAAAGAAGGTCCGGGGGTTTTAATTGTTTGATGTTTTGACGTTCTGGTTGGTAAATTAACGTTAATTTATGTAGGGTTGGGGACCTACCCATCTTGAAGTGGTGTAAAGTAGCTGATCGTAAAATTTTAGCAATTTTTGGTTTATGATTAGCGTATTTATTCGTTTGTGATCTAGCGACCTTAGTATTTTGCCGCTGAACTCAACAATTTTACTATTTTTCCGTTCATTGCAACGATTTTAACGTGTTTGTTTACGTGTTTAATCAAAAATTTCGTGGTGAAACATTGGCGTATAGGGAGAAGTTATAAGTTATATACCATTAAAGGGATTTTAGACTTAGAGGTTTCGGATTTGTAGTAGTAATAGTAGTAGTAACAACATAATCATTTTCCAACTTTGGAGGTTTTGAAAAGTTGATGATCGCTTTTTGACAATTAATCTTGACACTTTCATCGGTTAATCTAAACGCTTATTTTTCAACATAATATCAATGAAAATATTTGTTATAGACTCAGGTCATTGGCCATTGAGCCTATAGGTTACGTAATTGAGCACGTAACGGGATATACAGTACCTGGTTCAGGTGTGGCTTGGGTATGGTCCACACGCAACATGTACAAAGGCACGTGACGGGCTGTATACGTACTATGCCTATAAGTCCTATACTAAGAAATAATATAGCCATTTTTAGTTTTCCGCATATACCTTATTAATAAACTTTAATTAGAACCTACTTTTCTTATTATTGTAAGTCGGATTATAATATATTATTAAAAGTTTCTATTAGAAGGCCTTGCTTATCCATAGGACTTTAGACTTTACAACGTTGTGGATTCGATTCGTCGAAGTAACAGTAGTATTACGTGGTTAAGTGGTGGATGTATTGTTCTAGGTTTGGCAGACCTCTAGCCGGTCTATATAGTAATTTACATGTACAATCGCTTGTCTTGTGCCTTAATATAAAGAGGGACCATACTACATTTGACTTATAGTTATATACAATAGGCCTAAGCAAAACAATACACTTAACTTGCAATCAGTATAGTCAACTTTACTATAAGTAAAGTTGACTTACTGCACTGCAAATACTACTATTCTAATACTAGCGGCTTTTTGGTTTATACGCGCACGTCAGTTTGGTTAACTAATCTTTTCCGGTAAGCGTTAAACTGCAACCTCGTTCACTAGCTAGATTACTATTAATTTCAATTGACCTTTATATCGAATTACGCCTAGTTACATGAAAATTGACTTCAATTGCCGTCAGTTACCCCACGGCTCCAAGGTCCGACTTTATCGACTCTTACAAAAGGTTTGTCCGTCACAAACCTATATAATCCTCTACTTGAGCCGTAATGATTAAATAATTTAACATAATTAATTCCCTAACACTTTTCCAATTTACCAATACATCCCTTACTACTGCATTGTAATCTAGGCTTATTAGACGGCTTATTAACATACCCTTCAATACGTATAGTTAGTCTATTACCATTAAAAAACCCATTAAAAGCTTTATTCGGTAATTCCTTCGTTATGATATAGGTAGGATTATCTTTGTCGTTAATTTATCGGAATTCTTTGATCTCTCTCTTCTTTTAGGCTTCACGGAGTGCTATTACATAAATTATTAAGCGTTTTACTTTTATAGTTCCGAGTTTCGCAAGGCATATAAACAGGTTCCTCGAATCGGTATAAATTACCACAGTGATTGGAGGAATTTCCAGCTACTTAGTGATAACGTTAAAGGTTTTGCTTAATGCTATACCTATATTAAAGTTTACTATCATGCTATAAACCTTTGAAACTAATAAATTTCGTATAATCCTTTTATATTTAACTAAGATCCAATTAATAAGATTTCATTAATATTAAACTGGCCCTTTGGATTTTCTTTATGAACGAGGGTTATGAGAAAACTGATCTATAAATATAAGTGGGTGTTATATATAAACGACCCATACGAGAAGATTATTAACCTAGCCTTTAATAGATCGATTCAAACCATATTATTTCCTCGGTTCAAATTCCGCATCTACTACTTAATCTATTTATTCAACCGTTAAAGTCGTTACCCATTGGTTTTTATATTTTTACCGCGATAAAAAGGTCGTAGGAAGCATTTAATTGGCATACGATTACGATATAACTGCCACGAACACGCTATTCCAAGTATTGTTAAGCTTTGGATACGTTAATTTTATCAATCATGGCTAAGTTAATGCTCTAGCTTTTCTAACAAAAACTAAATCCGGTATTAATATTAAGCATACAGATTAACGATCCATTAAAGTTAAGTTAATTATCCTTTGCCAGCGTCGTAACCGGCTTGTAATTCCACAACTTGGAATCCTCAATCGCCTGATATTTTGATACTACGAAGCAAACCGTTTCAACGACAAGAGTATCGTCAATTTGCCTATGCTCCAGGCCGAAGGCCGTCTTTTACATTACTCATGAACACGGGTAATATATTAAGGATTTTATACCTAACCGTAACGTAAAAGAGGATTGTTCAATTAGAATCTAATAAACGCCTACTTCAGTTAATCCATATAAAAGCTTAACATATCGTATTACAGTTCCTAAAAGGTGGGTAAACCGTAATTCCTATAATGATTCTAATAGTAAAATCTGCTATAAATTTGTTGTTACTTATGTATATGCTTACATTAATTCTCGTCTAATAAACGAAAATTAACCTATAATCCTTAATAACGAATTTATTACCAAAATAACCATTCAACGTTAACTTATCTTCTTAATCGTTGGCTATTACGTAAAAATACAGTTTTTACCTTCATTTCCATATCCTTAAGAGATTGGACGTGATTTTTCGTACGGTTGCCCGGTAGTTTTGTCTTTAATCTCATAAATAATTCTCTATTGATGAATCGTAATATTTAGTTCTTAAAGGTTAAAATTAACCTTTGAAATTACTTATATGACTCCTAAAATCAATTAGCTGTTGATCTCGACTCTATTGCTTTCCTTAAAAGGTTTGCCGAAAGTCTTAATAATATCTTATGCTTCAAGCTTTAATTCCACTTCTTTATAATCCTTCTTTTTCTTACTCACCCGAATATTATTTTAAATACGACCCGGTATATATTCGGCTTCCTTCAAGTTCCTTTTCTTTCAAGTTCCTCTTCTTTGGGGGTCGTCTACGCCGGCGAGGTTCCATCAGCTTATCGATAACGTGTAAATGTAGTTCGTATTAACTCGATCGCTAAGCCTAAAAATCTTTATTATTAGTAACCTTAGTATGTATCTTAACTTAAATAATGTAGAAAGATGAAAAATGGTGAAGAATTTTAACAACTATATTAAAATTAATGATACTCAAGGTTTTATATGAGCCCTCCAATTTACCCAGCACCCTCTATATAAGAACTTCACTTAAAAAAAGAAAATACGTTGGTTATTATAAGGCCCTTTCGAGTATTAACGGAATCGTTAACCTTACAGTGTGCCGATTCCTTTTTCAGTTCCTTTAGTATTTTTCTATAAGTTACGACTTGTTTTTAGGTACTTACTAATAGCAGAGATTCACTCGATAACAATAAGTACGCTCCCAAAACCAGAAACGTTTGCATTAGGCTGATAGGGCCCACAACATTATTCAAACTCTTTACTGCTATTTAAAGGCGTACCTTTAAATCTGTAAAACTTCTAATCTTCAACGTAAAAATATTGTACGTTCGGCTAAGATATACGCATGCATTTTTAAGCTTTTCAATACTCTAGTAGGCCTTTACAGGCACCTATTTACACTTAATACCTATTATCATAATATCTTTCTAAAATTCAGCCGCTATAAAGTTAATACTAATATCATAAATAACGACGTTAAATAGGCCCATATACGTATTAATTTATAACATCCTTAACTTTTCCCATGTATCTTTTACCAAAAGTGATTTTAAAAACTTGGCTTCGTAAAAAGATGTTGCAGAGTTAACGACGTAAGAAATGGCTTAATATTTAAGTAAAAAATATGAACAAAAACATTGTAGTTAAAGTTTTCATCATCTTTTAGTACAGACTAAAATCTTCGAGGAGCTTAGGTATACGTTTAATAGTAATAGAAAAGCCTCTCAATAATCTTGAGGGTAAAGTATTCCTTATATTTACGCCTTACAGACTTGAAAACAGTTTATAACCTGTTAACATCTTATTTCTTAAAGCTCCGATGTAATTAACGCATTGCTGGCTCCGTAAAGTTCAATACTACGACCTTATAGCTTCAAAGGTAAAACCATAGATTACTCCACTTAAAAGTAAAGAGAAACCTCTAACCGTTTTTAATCAGCTCGTCGGCATTAATGTTAACGTTAACATCGAGACTCTTTATGCCTTTCATGTAAAAAAGGAAAGAGGTAAGATATTTAAGGACATGAAACGTAATCGACCTAATGACTATTAAGACTATCGTTATCCCTAATAATGATAATTGATCGTCTAATCTGAAGTTGAATTAACCTTTACTAATATCTTTACGATTAATTTCAATAGCTGTAATGCTTTCTCTTCGCAATACTACGTATTACGAATAGCTTTATATGAAGTACCTTATCGTCCTTATATCTGATATAATACCTTAAGACGTATGGTTCTCATAACGATCGTGAATGTTGAAAGTATATAAAGGATCAGTGCCTTAATTAAGGTAAAGGTAATGGTCTTTATCGCCTAAGCGATATAGAAAAGCATAGTTAACTAGTTACTAAACCGTTCCGAGAGCTATATCTTTATGTTATTAAATTCGTTTAGTGGTATTATCGCCATTAATTTGCTTATAGCCCTCGAAGTTAGCGATTTGAACTAGATAATCCTATTTAAAAGTGGAAAGGTATTAAATGTAATAAATTATCATTCTGTTGTTTCGTTCAGCTGAGGGGTAGAGAATTAACCAACAATCAGAGTTATCTCAAATCTAACATCTTTTACCACTATTATGACGATAATGCTTATGGTTAGCAAATACGTTTCAAAATTGGCCTTATTGGCGCTAATGTGGCTACTGCGTCCAGTCTATAGTTGATAGACTAGACTTTAGGCGTTAAAGGCGCCACAAACGTATTTTCGGTTAACGTAATCAACTACCATAAAGTTTTTTTTTTTTTTTTTTTTTTTTTTTTTTACGTTAAGGGAATTGCCGGTTACAGGTTATATATTGAGCGAATCAGGTATACATGTCATTACAGTTGTAAGCGAAAAGCGCAACTAGTTAAAAAAGCCTTCACAGGTAGAATTTAGACATTATAAGGCGTATTTAAACTCGCTCACACCTGTAATAGCTACCCGTATCTATTCACGAAGTATAGCTTTACTAACGTTGGATTTTCCAATTACTTATTAGTATAATATTAACTTGTCAAGCATCTGGTTAAGTACATCCATTGGTGTTTATTCCTTTTTCATTTTTGTCATTATCATAGTCTACCATATAGTGGTCTAGTCTATATGGTATTGGGCAAGGTGGATGTCGTATTCGAAATAGTGCTTCATGCCATTATAGACTTCAATAAAGGGGGTTACTCGGGTTAGAAAAGTCAGGTAATAATCCCTAACGCACCTTATAAGGATTTTGGAAAATAGTAAGTAAAAATCGAAAGGGTAAACTTTTATCTACTGGCAAATATTTAAGAAGTGTATTATCTTTGTGTCTAAAACGTTATAAGGCTTCCCGTTATACTTTTTTATATGGTTTCAGATCTTAATGAAGTTCATAAAATATTTGTAGTTAATATTAACTATCTTAATAAGTTTTAAGAATAGGTAGCAATAGTTATCACAGTCTTTATTAGCAATATTTATTGGAAGTTTAAGCCTTAGAGTCGCCGAGGCACGGTGTCAAGGGTAATTACCAATCGCCTGTCCCGACGGATAAAGTCCTATAATAAGACCTGTGGTAGTCTCGCGTGTATAGGCAAACCTTCTGTGGAAAGGTTTTTAGGGGACTTGGCGATGAAAGTACTAGGGGGTAATAGGGGTTAGAAATTTTTAAGAGACTTAACGATCTTAGTTAATTAACTGCTGTAAATCACGGACGTCAATTTACCTAATAGCATTGATTTATGTTGCTTTACACGCTCTTCCACTGAAGAGGGCGTATTTCGTACTGTCATGTAAAGGTATGAGGCTGTCGAGTAGGCTCACAGATTTTTTATCGTAAGTGCGTAAAAAGGCTTAGCTAAATTAAAGGCAGAGGGGTAGCCCTTTAGATTGCGTGTAAGGGCGTTAAAGTTTTTTAACACCTTTTCCCTTAGGCGGTAAATCTTAAGGGTATTAGTCAAATTAAGCTACGTCGAAAATGGTTTCCACCAACTTAGTAGAGCTTTTTTCTAATATATAAATCTTTAGGCGCTTAATTTCGGCCTTTTATTTGGATTTAATACCCTTTTGAATCTCTTTTCATATGTTAATAGTTCAGTCGTCGAAAAACTTACGATATTTGCGGAAGGAATGGTTATCGCGGTTGAGATCTTCGCCTCCATCGTGGTCGATGATGTAAAAGCCCATAAAGTTGACCAAGTGCTCTTCCATTAAGTTTTCGTCGACGTTGAACCCCTAAAGCTTTTTATCGAAATGCTTAGTACACAAGGGTCCGAGGGCTTTGATCGCCTTTTTTCTGACGGGGTCGGTAATAGCGTCAAAGTAAACGTTGGCGGTAGCGATTATGGACTCAGGCTATTGACCATTGTGTCTATTGGTTATGTAACTGCGCACGTAACAGAATATGTAGAACCCGATCGTGGTGCTGTCCGGGCGTGGACTAAGCGCGGTCCGTATATGGCACGTGCGAGGATACGTGATGGGCTGAGTACTATCTATACCTATAAGTCCTGCACGAAGGGCTACTATAGCCTCTTTTAGTTTTTCGCTTATACCTTAATAGTATACCCATTTGGTACCTATTTAATTTACTATTGTAATTCGTACCATAATATATTTTTAAGGTTTTTTTTTCCGAAGGAATTATAATTGAAATAAATTAATCGATCGCAAATATTAATAATTTTACGGTAATATTCTAACGTCATCGCGCAGAATTGACCGTTAGCGAATACCCAGTTTTTTACCTTTATAAATATACCTCCTTCCTTTTCGGAGCAGACTTAGGCCGATATATTCTGCTTATAAAACGCTATAGGCTATATCGTATCTGTTATAAAGTAATTATAATAACCGGGTTAATCTACCTTTACTATCGATCTTATATACGACTTCGTTTAGATCGTAGCTAAGATTTAAAAATTCGAGGCCGACTTAACAATAATTCGTACTGAATTATCACTGTTTTATGGTGGGCGCAAACGACATAACTAACCGCAATTCGATGGATTTACTTTTACGAAGGCGACGACGTGTTAAACGATCGAATTTATACTAGAAACAAATGAAATATAGATTATGAAAGATGAGTATGTATTGCTTTTCATATAGGATTATTATATGTCAGCGGTAATGTAAGTTATTACAACGTATTATGAAGCTGATGGATATTAAAGTATATAAGATATAAATAAGTTTTCGATTGTATTAAGACTGGTTATCGCGACTTTTATTGTGAGGATAAACGTTTAGTAGAATTAAAGGGATTACTTATAATCGATAAAACCTGTAGTTACTATTTTCTATTAGATTTGAGATATTACTAATTGAAACGGGCGGATTAAATTGATTTTTAGCTATACAATGCAATGACTTACCTTTTCGCGTATTTCTATGTATCCGCGACAAATTCATTATGGTAGGCGTCAGCCGGATCGATTATATTGTAGCCTTAACAAAGTACCGTAAGTTCTTGAACGAATTAAAATCCTAAAACTTGAAACAACGGTTTAATTGATAACTAACGAAACCCGTATAAATAAAACAGATAAATGGAAATATAACTAAAATGAAATTTTATGTCTTTTAGGTATCTCGTTAAATGATCACAGTAATCGCGACTATTTTTTTGGTACGCGTTTAAAACTAAAGTTGTAGGGTGACATAGATAATGGTGAAGGAACGCCGAGTTAAATAAGTTACGAAGGGTTACCTACGTTATAATTTGACGGGTTATTATTATCGTAGTTTCGAATTTCGCCCGTTATTACCTTTAATGTAGGTATATACGGTTTAAGTTAAAAAGGTAAATGAAGGTTTCCTATTGAAAGATATTGAGAAAGCATAACTCCTAAATATAGTCTCGTTTAAAGATTGAATAGCCTTAACGACATAGTTATAAAATCGTGAAAAAAGGAGATTAGTTTGATTAAAATACGTATAAACTAGAATTTATTCATTATCCTTATATTTTTAGTAATACCTACTTGGTAGATGTTTTCGTCGATTGTAAGTGTAATTGTTTTAATAGTTGAAACCAAGTTTTAATAAAACGGTTAAAAATAAAGTAAATTCAGTCATTATATCTTTGAAATCATGATACGATATTAGGGTTGCGGCGAAATATACGTATTATTCAAATAGCCAACTTTCGTAGAAATATTAACCAATAGTTGAACCCGATATTGATTTTTTTCCTTCGAAAAAACACGGGATATAATTTGAGAATGCTTTAGATACAAAAATAATAAGTGATTTCAAACATTGAAGGTAATCGTTTCTTGGTTTATAATTAGGGAGGATAAGTTATAGATACGATAATAATGCGCCTTATGCTGGTGAATATACGAGGCGTTATAAAATCAGTTTTTATAAGGTTAGTAACTCGTTCTTTAACGGATAATATAACGTACAAGAGATTAGTCGTAGTTGGTCTTATTACAAATCTTTACGAAATAACTTGGATTTTATAAGCGATGGCACCAACTATAATAAAAGAGTAAAGTGATAAGTTACGTCTTTCATTAAAATTATTGAACTTTCGCCATCTATTTAATAAAAAAAAAGTTATAATTTTACCCTTATAGAAGGAAAGACTCGATGACCATATTTATGTTGAACCGAACAAAAAATTCTTGATTAAAACGAATTTAAAAATTATTATACTCTATATTACCAAATTGAGTTTTCGAGTTTGAACGTGGAGTTACGAAACTAATAGATAAAGGTTAAATTCGGGGTTTTTTTCTGATCGGCTGCGGTACCGGTATTATTACAGGCTAAAACCTGACTAGTATTACCAGGGATTCAACCCTAGTGGTTTTAAACGCTCTTGTAATTTTCTGGAGCAGGGAGGAAGCCGTAGGGAGATACGTTTCCACACGTAACGTAACTTTTTGTTGCACTGAAGGTTGCACCATTTTAGCTCTAAAGCAGTTCTCTTCAAGGGACTTCTCTTTTTCTCCTTTCATTGAGATTCAAAAACAAAATACAAACACCTTAGGCGATAACTACGGCCTTAGTTCTTTTACATATAAACCCTAATTCTTTTCTAACGGTGTTTAAATTAATTATTAACGGCTATCACCTAAGGTTATGATATTATATTTCGTCCCACCAAATTTGGCACCCTAGGACCCAAAAGAATTCCTCGACGCGCGCGTTGAAAAATACCTTCAAAATGATTTAGTAACCTAACATAATCATCTTATGGCTTAACATGAACGTTTTATCGACGCCTTATGTATGGAACTTATCAAGCGAAACTAAGTCGTTCGAAAACACATTTTATACTTAAAATAAAGAAACACCAACGTATTAAATACGTTAACGAATGTAATCCGATAACTCGAAGTTGTCAGCACGCCTACATCTTCGGAATAATTTCCCCCTTAAAAAGTTCCTCTTACGTATACGACAAACGTCGCTGCTGTTATACCATTCATTACCGGGGACCGCATTAACTCTCCAATCGATAGAAACTCTGGCTCCTTTACCTTCGACTACGATACTGACGCCCCTTTGAAAAAAATTTAATAACCTGAAAGCAAACCTATCAATTAGCTGTTTAAGTTTTCTGGTATTAAATTACGATACCTGATATGAAAAATCACGATACTGCGTAAATTACATTGGAACCGAAAGTTCATCGGCATCAAAAAAGATTACTTTTACGTTATCTTTTAACTGTTAAAAAGCCTCGCGAGAACCATTATAAAGTGTTACTATACCCGTGGAGGCGACGGCGATATTAGCGACCCTAACGCCTTTATAGCTATACTTCGCGCCTACTATTACAACTTTAATACGTTTCAAACAGTGATATCTGAAATTAAGGATATAAAATAGGAGGCCCGCGAACGATTTTAAGTTTTTTCAAACGTTAAAAAGGCCTTATTTACGAAAGTGGATAATACAGTTTGAAAATCCGCCGATATGCTTGCTATTTTAAAGGAAGGTATTAATAATATATTTACTAACACGCTATTCCCCTTCGACATACCCGCGAGATATAACTAATAGATTGCCCGCGCTCAACTTATCGATGTATATCTTTTTAATATCAGTATTCGTCACGGCGAAACTAATACTATTATTATTAAGGGCGTTTTACATAGTAGAAATAATAGTTGCGACGCGTCCGCTTGGGATAGTTAGAGCGATATTATTATAATTAGCGTAAGCGTTTTCCAAGCCGCGTTTAAACGGCGCGCTGCCTAAGTTAAACACTCGGAACTTTCCCGTTACAAAAACCTCAAGCTATATTTACGTTATGACAAAAATAGCTACCATATTCGAACTTACCCATACGACTGAGAATAATTCCCAAACGGCTTTAATACCAAAGCTGTTATAAAAATTTATCTTACATTAGCCGAATATTTTATCGACCTTGAGAAAGGAAAAGCTTAATTCCTATATATAGTCGCGTATAAAATTTAGCAAGATTTGAATTCGATTTAGTAACTTTATTTTATTTTTTCAACAGCTCCCTGTTTATAATAAATTTACTTCATAATTTCATTATTTTCATTTAGTATTTAGTCAACATTGGTAATGAATATTATAATATTATGGATAAGAAATTTTCAGATCCCTTAAAGTTACCACGTGTTTTTATTTTAGTATAACGACTCATCAAAATTGCGTATTACATACCCGTTTTTCCCTTACGATTTATTTTCTTTATTACCTTTTTAGACGTAGAAATTGATAAATATAGTTACCATATATAATATTATATTGTCCCTTCTTTACACTACAACGTTATTTTGGGTAAACCTTAGACAAAATACTAATAAGTTACTTACGATATTTCGAAGTATGTATTACGTTTAAGGTGAGCCGGTCACTATCACTTTTGAAAACGGGAATTCACGCCCATTTAGAAAACGCTGAAAGGAATTAGAATCGTTACATTTTATACTATTTTGCGAAAAGCCCGTAGGGACCGAGCTGTTATTACGCGGCTCGCCGCAGTTTCCTTCAAAGATATTATTAAAAAGCTCGCCCCAAAACCGCTCATTTTCGTTTACGATAAATTTCCCGCCGACGTTAAGGAAATCGCCCCTTTATTCAATTAAGTTCGTAACGATAAACTACCTCTTTACCCTTTCGAAGTAAATTACGAAATCGTTTTTCGTATCGATAACTAAGTCTAACTTTTAAAAGTTTCACAAGGTCTTTCATATGGCATGTTACATAAAGAGCTCCTTATATTACCTAAAACGATAACCTAGGTATTTAATGAAAGCTATATTCAAATAAGTAGCTTTTTAGCGGATACCCTCGTACTCTTTGTTAAATTCCCCGGAGATAGGTTTTTTCTTTATATCGATTACCGCCGGTTCAATATCATTATGAAAGCGGATCTTTACTCGTTTCCTTTTATTAAAAAGACGTTGGAGAATATCTTACAAGCTAATTAGTTTAATAAGCCGGATATTAAAGCCGTTTTTTACAACTTCATATTAGGAAAGTAAACGAATAAAAGACTTCATTTCATATATGTTTCGAATTTTTCAAATGGCTCATCACTTCCTTTGGCCTTTTTAACGACCCCGTTACCTGTTAACGGTACATTAACAAATATTTATACCCTTTCCTAAATATTTTTCACTCCGTTCACTTCGACGATATCCTCGTTTACATTAAAAGAACCTTTAATAACTATATAACTATAGTAAATAAATCTTCATCGTGTTGAACGACGCGAAACTTAACTGGTATATTTTCAAATACGAATTCAGCGTTTAAAAAACCAAATCCCTAGGATTGGTTATCGAAGCTAGAATCGGCGTACGTATTGACCTAAAGAAGCTACACATTATCCGGTAATAGGCGATTCCCACGTCGGTTTTAAAAGTACGAAGGTTTTTTGGATTCACGAACTTTTATCAACATTTTATCTACGACTATTTAACGATTATTGAACTAATATTTTGGTTTACCCGTAAAAACACTATATTTCGTTAAGGCCCCGAAGAAGAAGCTATTTTCAAACAGTTTAAGTTTAGCTATGTACCCTAACCTCTATTCGTCTAATAGGATTTTAATGGCGACACCTTTTTAAAAGCCGACCATTCTGGTTTGACCCTAAAAATCTGTTTTCTTCAGAGCTACGACTACAGTAACCTACGTCTAATGAAGCATTGTTATTATTATTTATCTCCCATAGAATATGATTACAAAATTTATGATAGAGATTTACTCGTAATGATAAGTTATTAAGAAGTATAGAACGCGAAGCTTCGGGGTATGTCACACATATTTACGATTCTGATAAACTATAAGAATTTCATATATTTTATAATTACATAAAATCTTTTTAAATAATAAATTCTCTGGTTTAAACGATCTTCTTAATTTTATTTTTGCTTAGTTTATAATAAAGAGGTAAATTATATACGGCACTATACGTTATTACCACGAAACTAAGATATTCCTTAATTCTTTTTAGATTCACTTTTTTTAGGTCGAGAACTTTAATCATTACATCCCGAATAATTCGTTTTCGAGCTGTTTTCGCGTATACATATCTTTCAGTCAACCGTCGCCGGCGAATCTATTTCTAAAAGCCGTGAGCTTTTTACTAATGCCGACTTTTAAAGCTTTTCAAACGCTTTTATTACACGCTATATTACCTACACCCGATTATTACAGGCGATATATAAAGGTAATTGATATTTTCCAACGGAAATCTATATCGACGACGATCGTAAGTTAAAGGTTTTGATTTCGAAATATTTAATAAATAACGGTAAGGTTTTATGGTTTCGCGACCTTATCTATACATCTACTTAGAAGCTGCTTATTTCTATGTTGATTTAAATTACTTATAGTTCACTTTTTACCGGCTACCCAGGCCGCGATGCTATTATCATTATTTTTTCCAAATGTACTTTGAGCCCGACTTACACCGTACGGTCTTCGGTTTTTACCGTAACTACCACATCTATAGGCGTACAACCTATTAGAGTCATGGTCGGAAAATATTTTTTAAACACCTTTCTGTTTTTAAACGACTTTAAAACGAAGTTTTTCATCGAATTTATAAGTAATTTACCTTAGAAACGTAGTGGCGATTTACGTTACCCTATAGTTATTACGACCCGCCTAAATAAAACCGTAACCCTCGAGGTTATAACTATTATAAATGCTGAAACTTATACGAAGAGGTTGTTAAACTGCTAATAGCTATGTTATAGATTCCCCTGTACACTTATTAGTAACCATGATTTAAATTTAACCAGTAACTTTTTAAACCGACTTTACAATTCAATCAAGGTAAAACATCGCATAAACATTATTTTTTTTACCTCGAAAACGACGGCGTAACCGAACGGGTAAATTAAAACTTCTCAATATACTAACGTTTTGTCATTATTAATATTTAATTGTACTAAAATCGTTGATTACCTCGCTATTAACTGGTGATAATAATCATAATACGACTACTATAAGTATGAATTTTTTTTTATAACCTACGGTTATTACGTCGATCCAATATAACCAGTATTACTCTTTTTCATCCAGATTACAATATTACGCGTAGGTGCCGAAAAATTTATTTAAAGTATCTGCAAAGCTACAGAATTTACATAAGCAGTAATAGCGGCTACATCATAACGTATAAAAGAAGCTGCTAATGAACAGTGATCTCCCTTAAAACGTTTTTGGGTCCGAAACAACGTTAAACCTTTTTTAAAAAAACTATAATTCAAACGAATTTTTCAAAACGTTGAATTTTCTTTACGATAAATACCGAATAACGCATGTAATCGACTCATATATAATAAAACTCGACGTACTAGGCGGGAAAAATCTCCGATTTTATGTCAATCAACTCGTATCAACCGCTTGAAATCTGCTTTCAATTCAATAATCCCGAAACTTTGAACCGTAAGTCGTAAATGTTATCGGCGACGACGGCTAAACGAAACTAAAATATCACGTCGAAAGTATATTACGAGCCCGTAACAAACCATAAATCGAACGTACTAGACTTTACAACCTATCGAAACGGTAAGTTTTATCTAAGTAAGTAGGTTATATATACCTAACGTAAAAGCCGCTTTTAAACTTCTTTAATACCATGGTATTTTTCACTTTTGAGTCGCGTTACCAATTAGCTAAATATAACGACGAGCCTTTATACCTAACCCGTAAGCGTGTTTAATATTTATACTTTAAAAAATAAAACGACGTATAAGCCGCTAACAAGCGGGTAACAAGCAAACGTATTGGTATCAAAAAAAAAAAACGGGAAATCAAACGACGACGACGAAGCCTATTTAAACATATCCTTAAACTCCTGTTCCGATTTCTCACCTAATTTTTTTTTTTGCTTATATTGATTAGGTTGCCTAACTTGGTGTTTATATAACCTAACTTAACATTAATACACTCCGAAATCCTAATAAACTTTTCTATCGTTTTTAATAACGCTTTCTAACTGCTCATTAACTGCGTTATCTACGTTTTTACCTTGTTACAAGGAACTTACTTAAACACTACGTTCATTTTTTATTATCTGTATAGCCTTTAGGCTACCGGAGCACACGGGGATAGCGGGGACAGAACCCGCCTTGCTCCAGGTTTCCACCCTCCGCTACGTAGTACAACGTACTTTTATAGCCCTTTTCGCAACGGACACCTAGATCTATACGCTTTTTGACCGCTCCTCAACACTTACGAAGCGGCTAGTAAAAACCTTAACTTACTCCGGTCCTAAAAATCGAACGCTAAACACGCCGTGGACAGCTCCTCCTGAGCTTTGTTCATATCAGGATTTAGATTTAAAGGCGTATTAAAATAGCTAAAACTATGGTTTATAACCCCAACAACGTAAAAATGATGTTTGATGCCAGTATAAAATCGCTTATAAACAGTTCTTTCGCAGCTATCTAAATTATTTACTTTTGGTCTCCTAATAAAATTTCCTCAGGTTATACGTTATCTTGTCCATATATTAAAAACACGTTTACTTCTGGATTCCGTCATGATATATGTTCATAGCCCATAATGTAAGGAACATTAAACTCGTTCATAGGGACCAAGTAGCTTTAAAACCAGAAATTTACATCTCCAATAGCCTCATCTTCTCTAGTAACGAATTGGGAATTTATTGTATGAGACTATAAGGCTAGTGTAACAGAATAATTATTATATTAGGCTAATATTATAAAGCTAATGATGAAGAAAAATATGATACTAGTACTATATCAAAAGTTAAAAGGTTAATAATAATGGAAAAGAGGGTTATAATATCTAAAACTATACGGAAATCAAAAGATTAAAGGTTAAAAGAAGAAAGAAATTTTTACTTTGGAATTGGAGTTTAGGGACCATTTATAGGGGGGGGGGGGGCGTTATGGAACCTTTCTCGTGACGTTCCAGCCTAATACCTTTCACATAATACTATGATATTTTGAAAATCGCGTTTACCTTCCTTCGTACTTGTTACACCACGTAAAAAAAAGAGATAAAAAGGGGGGTGTCTTTAGGGGTGATGTTACAGGATCATTCCTGGCTAATATTACCAGGAATCCAACCCTGGTAATTCTATACTCTCTTGCGATGCTTTGAAGCAGGGAGGAAGCCGTATGCTGATATTCTTTCGCATGTCACGTGACCAGGGGTTGCACCAGGGGTTATACCATTTTAGCTCCATAACAGCTCCCTAGCAGGAACTTTTTCTTTTCTCTTGTTATCGAGGTTTATGGACAAAATTCGACTACCTTGAGCGAAAGTTCTAGCTTCAGTCCCTTTACAGGTATTACTGATTTTTAAGCTAGAGGGGGAAATTTAGGCTTTATATTAATTACCGGGTATTAAATAAAATTACTGAGTAAGATCGTTTTCCTTTGCCTTTAATAAAAGAAATCCTACACGTGTTATCAAAGTCGACGTAACTTTCGAAGCTGGATATTCGAGCGGTTTTTTACTGTATCTGGGTTATATCTAAAGAGGAAGTATTAACAGCTTTTCGTATACGTTTCGGGTTATTTAAATAGTTGGTTATATCTTTCCGATTAGTTGGAACCCCAACGACATTTTCAAAATATATCAATTATATAATGGTTAATATCTTAAATGATTTTATCACAATTTCCTGACACGATCTTTTGGTTTTTTTTCTCGATATGAAATAAAACTATATAACGAAAGTTCGCTTTAATTGAAAACTTCTCTCCAATATTAGGTTAAACCCATTTTGAAAAGTGTAATTTAGTAAGTAAACTAATAAAATAACTGGGTTTTATTGTAATTGTTAACTTAAGTATCAAGGCCGACTCTGAGAAAGTCAGAGTAATACGCGAATAGGAGTTATCACGTATTATTCAGAATATTAGAAGTTTTTTATGTTTTTTCAACCTTCATCGTGACTTTATTAGTAATTTCTCCGAAGTAGCTAATTATTCTATGTGATGAACTAAGTAAGGAATTCGTTAAACTTGGATAAAATGGAAGGAATATGTATTTGAAATCTTTGACAATACCTTTGTTACGGCCCCGATTGTAATATATTAGGACCCAAATCGGTTAACGGTAGTGACAACCGATTATTCGGAAACGGTGTTGAAGGGGTACTTATCGGAATGGAACGAGGATGGTATCCTAAAACCAATAGCTTATTATTTTGTATAATTAACGAACGCGGATCGTAACTATATTATATACTATAAGAAGCTTTTCGTAGTGATATCCTGCTTAAAAACGTGGTTCTCGGAGTTACACAAAGTCCGTACCACATTTTCGATCTTAACGGATTATAAGGGATTAGAATATTTTTCCTTATTACTTTTGATTTCGAAACGTTAGGTGAAGTGAACCGAAGTTTTTTCGTTTTTCTAGTGTTATTTACGATACCGTTCTATAAACTAAGGCGTTCATCTGAATGTTTTAACCCGTAAATTATATGATTGACCCAAAATTAAGGAACGTCGCGCGCGAATTTTTCGGATTACTTTCATGACTATATTCAACGTGGCAATAATGAACTTATATATTATTAAAACGTATTTTACAGGGGGATTTACAAATAAATTTATCAAATTAATGGCGTAGCTATTAAATCGTCATAATATACACTTTAAGGGAAACCCGGTGGATTTTCAAGTATCGACGTTAACGGGATCGCCATGAGCCCGGCCTGCGTCTAGGTCGTCGACCGGAATAACGTTATGGAATATTAAAACGTTAGTATTAGTAATATATCCGCGGGCCCGGCTTGTATTGAACCTGATAATTTCCTTTACTCCAAGTAATTACCTTATTTTCAAGTCGAATACCTTTGCGAAACATTTAAACTAAAAGCTAACACATGACCTATAATACAAATTTTTCCTATTAATGGTTTTCTTAAACTCCTAACGGTTTCCGGTTTAAGTAAAATAATTGGTATAAATTACAGATTATAGAGTTGATTTTTCGGGTACGTTACGTTACTATAAACGATTATAATCATCGAACTGAAAACCATGAACAAAAAACATTTTATATTCAATCTACGATTCGTCTATTATAGTTTATCCAGGTAAAAATTCTTTGTTTCGAATCACTTAATAGGACTACTATCAAAAAGGGATAGTCGTAAATATTCGATATTTATATCGAATATATATATAATATAATGGTAAGAAACCTCATCGTACTTTACTATAAAGCTTCCTTTGACCCCTCCCTATTCCAAATCTATATTAGGTTTATATTTCCGTTTAGTTTCTAGTCAATTTACTTATTACCGATAACGGTTTGCGGTATTTATTAGTTTTTACGAACCGCCTTTTTATGTTTATCCAATTCAAAGTTATATTGTTCATAACTTCCGATACGTATATAGAGCTTTGTCTTAATGTAAAATGGAAATTTTATAAATTTCCGGCTTTCATTATTAACGAAGGCAGTTTGGATTATGTAAACAGATTTTAAACGACCTTTTATTTCTTGGTCAAAGTTAAGTAACTTTTATCGATGACATACCATTTAAAAATAGATACTGATATTGAAAGTATAAACCAAAATGTTTAAAAGTATTTATAAATTGTCGTCGGTTTTTTATAACATTAATAATTTATCAGTAAGGTCTTTACATATTCATGTAAAAGTAAATGAGTAGAAGAGTAATCATAAGAATGGTATAGTTGTAGTAAAGATAGATATCCGGAAGTATTCCAGAGAGTGCATACCACGAATAGAAGGTTATTAGCCTCCCATCCGGGAAGTGGCACTTTTGCCGTGTGCTTTGGAATACCCATTCCAGACCGTTCTATATATAGTGCACTTTATGACTTGCAAGAATGCAGCCTATAACTTGAAACGTTACCGTACACTTTACAGAAGAGAACCATGTAATATAGTATACTTCCACTTGACCTATATATACTATCTATAAGAGTATATAGTAATATCCAAATACGCAATCTTTTCTTTTCCCGTATATGCTTATAACCTAGTAGTGATAATGTAGTTGTAGCGAGTCCATATACGTAGTCATGTAATGATAATATAATTATGGTTGTAAAGATTCAAATCTGTAGGTTCTGTAATAATAGTGTGGTTGTGGTTATAAAGGTTCAAATTAGTAGGTTTTGTAGTAAAAGTATGGTTATAGTATCAATTACAATGGTTCGAATTAGTAAATCCTGGCCGCGGTAGTAATTGTAGAGGTTCGAATTAATAATTATTGGCTGCGGTGGTAATTAAAGTAAGGTCCTGGTTAGTATAGTTAATCGGTAGCAATATGGTTATTAATTATGTCTTTTATTGGTCCCAATAGGGGTGTAGTTACGTAGGCTTTATAAGGGTTATTATGTAAGAATCATTAAGCCGTTACTTGTTTTTGGGTTAATATAAAAAATCTATCGTTATCGGTTTTGAAAAAACTCTTTTTTTTGTTAAAAGCGCCTACTATTAGTTAATGTAATTTACTACTCTAATTTAACTTAACCTTTATTTCAATTAACTAATTCGAACGGCTTCAATAAGTAGGTTACTTAACTAATACCCATATAATAACCTATTATTTAAATAGATAGTGCGTAAAAACAGGACGGCCAGGCGCCATTTAGTACGAGAGCGCCGTCGCGCGGCTACTGCCGCCGTTACCACCGCCGCCTCCAGCTCGCCTTTATTGAGCACAATCTCATTTATAGCTGTTACCTCGCCCGCCGCCGCTGTCCCTCCGATCCCTTTAAGCCACATCGCTACCGCCTTGGCCCTATTTTCCTCCTCTGCCGCCTTTATACCCTCACCGGCCTCGTTTGCCTTTACCATCGCTATTACTCCTTTATTAACCTCGTTAGCCCTTTCTACCGCCGCTACTCCTCCCTTTCCCCCCCTCTCTTCCCCTTATTCCTTAAGCTTTTAGGGGGAGGAACGAAGAGGTTCTAAAGTTATAAACCTTTTCCTTTTCCTATGAGAAAAAAACCCTTTACCTGTAGGACCCTTTCGGGGCCGTAAACGTAGCTTTAAGAAGCTTTTTCGCGGTTAGTATTACCTAAATCTACCAGTATATATTTTTTTAATTTCCTCGTAGATAAAGAGTAGGAGGTGGACCTGCTTCGTTCTCTAAAACTTTGTATCGTTAGGGTATACCGCGAGGCCTGTTTAACGCTTAAAACGTTGTTGCGGCGGACTCGGATCCGTAGCTCCGAGCCGCTAATAGATACGCTCTGCGTGTCTTGTATCGCGTCCGCGGCTGCGGGCAAGTCCGTATGCGATTGTCACGAAATCGAAGGTTGTTTGGTCCGTTGCTATCGTTACAAGTGAACTGGAAGCAAATACGCCCCCGTTTCGTTCTTCCTAAGACCGTGGGCCGAGGCTGTGTTACGTATTCGCCGGCTTTATGGTAAGTTTCAAGCTATTCTTGAAAAATATTTCTTTTATTAAAGATATAACGTTCGAAACGCTCCAAAAAATAATTGGGGTTGCAAATAACCAGAATAAGCCGATACTACTTAGTACCAGGACCTAACCGGCAGATCAATGAGTCGACAACAGATATTATTGTCTGGAAACGGGGCTTGTGTATATATTAAGTAGGCGAGTTTAACGACGTTATCGCGCGTTGCCGTAAAGAGTGTAAAGACCCCTTTACGCCTTTACCTAAGGGTATGCGACTTAAAGCGAATGGCTATATATTCTCTAGTACTGGTGATGTCGAAAGAGGTGATAGCGGTGGTGTTAGTATAGAGGAGGAGGGCGGCAGGTAGGATGGTAGGAACGTGACAATATCGCCTTTTCCGTTTCCTTTTAGTAAATACTAACTACTCCGTTTATCCAGGCTAGAGCGGCCGATCGTATTAATGTCATTAATTTCCTTAAAAAAAAACGCTTATGAGTAACAAATATATATTGAAATATATATATGTATAAAAGTGGTAATATGCCAGATTCACTTCGACATTGTAAATTTAAACAAAGAAAGGAAAAATAGTAAAATGCCTAGTAATGTTAAAGTATGCAGGGCAAAGTATAACAGTATATTAGGAGTGACACGAAATAGTAAAAAAGAATAAAGAAAGAAGAAGAATGAGAAATTTCGCTGGGACGACGCGGATAAAACAAAAAGTGACAAAATATTAGGAGCGGTGCGAAATGGTAAAAATGAACAGAAAAAGGAAAAGAATAGGAAATTCCGTCGGGTCGAAGCGAATAAATAAAAGAAATCAAATATTGGAAGCGGCGCGAAATAGTAAGATTAAATGGAGGAAAATTGGAGAGTGACGCGAAAAGTATATCTCTGACCGCTTTAAATTGTTAACAGGAGTATAATGGCCTATTAGGATCGTAAAACCTTTCTAGTAACTCTAATAAATAATTCATTCATGGATATTAGTGTTTTTAATGTTTCGTTTGGATTAACTTTAGTTATTTCATCCGTTAGGTTGGATTTTCCGTCGATTTTCCTTATTTACTATATTTTACGGCATTTATATAAATCGCGTAAGGCTATAATATCGATTATCAAACGTTTTTCGTTCGTAGTGCCTAATTCAACTAGATATTTATAAAGCGAAAAAAAGTTAGTATATATAACGAAAGGAATAGGGTGTAAACTAAGGTTAGAAATAATTATCTAGACCATTATCTTTATAATAATACCCGAATCAAAACCTTGAATTATATTATAAATCTAGGAAATAAGGACGCTTTTCGTAAACTTTTTATACTTGGTAAAACTTTGATAAATAATGTTTTTACGAAGCATAAAGTCGTTCTAGGCCGGTTTTTTTTCCCGAGGATCAAGACGAAGCCTATCTACGAATTATAATTGGAGTTGTTAACGAAAAAGCTGTTAGTAAAAACAAATAGCTTCATAATAGGTATATATAGCGGCATAAATTGTATACTACGTTTTGGATTATGTATTCATTATAAAAAGCGGTTGCTCAAAATTTAGTATACGTTGTTGAAAGGGGCGATACAATATTACGCAGCGACCAAGTAATTGAATAACGCTTTCGATTATGTTACAAAAACAATTTAAATGTTATTTATGCATTACTATTTTCATTCTTCGTTCCGTTTTACACTATTTTAAACGATAATTATAACTTCATCTAATTACCATTTTAACTTAAAGTCCAAAATACCTTTTTGGAGAGTAATATTAATATTATTAAAGTCGATTATATGGTTTTCCGTTAGGTACGTTTTGGGTTTCGCTTTTAGGCCAGCCTTCAAAAGTTTACTCTTTTTAGATAAGGAAAACGACGCGTTATATAACGTTAGTATATATGCTGTTTATATACCTATCAATGTAAACCCCTTCAAACGGGTTATTAATACTAATAGGTACGGGTCGAAAGTCAAATTAGTTATTTAGAGCCGTTCTTCCAAATGCCTTTAATAGGTGTTATACTAATAAATATTAGCTTTAGATAAGTTTTAAAGTGGTTTTATAATACGTAAAATCATTTTAAGTGGGTTATATTTCTTAAGATCCTTTCGCTTATCGGTATAAATACGTCTTTTAAGCTACTTTTTAAAATAAGTATATGCCTGCATTATATTACGGAATTCGATATATAGGTTGTGCGATCGATTAAGGGAAGCTACGAATGTAAAAATCATATGGTGGCTGACCCATTATAAAGTGGACTATTAATTTATAATATTCGTTTTATTATCGTCGTTTTAACTTTCAATAACTAGACGGGTCTTTTTATAAGGTTTTCCGGTTTTATCTTTAATTTTGTAGACGAAACGAATAGGAAAAATTTTGTAGGCGTCGTTGATCGTTGTATCGAACCGTTTGAAGCGGAATACGCCTTGGTTAATTAGGGCAAAAATTTCTATTTAGATTAATTTTTTGAACGGGGTACCTAGGGTAGTATTAATACCGTTGTAACGGAGCTTTAGGCTAAGTTCGCGGTCGGCCATTTCCTTTTAAGTGATAAAGGAGCCTATGGCAAAGGTTTTGAGGCGTTTTTTAGATTTCGATTCAAAAGAGCGGCCCCAACGGCAAGGTGCTGATAAGGTTGGTATAGGCGGACCATTTTCGTTTGGTAGGAACGGGCCGGATACGAGATTCAGGGTGTGGGTTAAAACTGGGAGCGGTTTAGATTCGTTATTTTAAAGGGTGTTTCGTTAACGATTTTAGGCAGATTGTGGTTTTGGACCGTTTTTTTGGTCTCATTTCTATAATTCTGCAACATTATCCAACGAAACTAATTTTTACCGTTTATCAAATGAACGAATATATTATAGCCTTTGAACTAATTAATATTCTAAAGGCCAGTTTATACGTCCTTGGGTTTCTTAACCAGGACCTTAGATTATAATAATAGGTCCAAAACGCCAGTTTTACCTATGTAATTCCTTGTGGCTAACGCTTTAACTTTATAGTCTTTAGCCCGTGAATAACGTAATGTTACTATGGCCTTCGTTACAGTATTCGCCGTTTACTTCATAGTTAATAATAGTGTAAAGTTTATATAGATTTTCGAATAGGTACTAAAAATAACAAGTGTATGGATAAACCCATTTAGGCTAAAGGTGTTATTAACGGCGTAAACTATTATTTAAAGGATTAATTCCTTAAAAATAATACTCTCAAGTTCCTTAGATAATATCGTATATGTTTTATTAAACAGTGTATGGTACCGTTTCCATTATTTAATACTTTACAAAAATTTTACCAAAATATATTTATACTCATTACCAGCTATCAAGACTTGAATAAATTATTTGGTGAAGTTAAAGGCCGTATTAGCGTTGTTCACAATCCAATTTTAAGGTCTGAGGTAAACGTTACATTAACATTTAACAAAAGCATGCTAATAGTTTGTAATAAAGGCGATTCATATAAATTTAACGGTTTAGAATAATATTATCGCGTTGATGACGTAATAGACCAGTTTCTGTCTAAATATATAATATTAATAATTACCCTGTAGTTGAAGTTTATATCGTTTTAAAGGCGGAACTTAAATCGGCGCGGGAATTATAGGTGTAGCTGGCATTTATAGTAAAGCTTTTTGATAGCTTTAAGTACGTTCTTTCTTATATCCGTATAGCCTGCAGCGTGGAGCAGGCTTAAAAGGCGTTTTACAGCTAGTTATCCGGATCGGTGATGTAAAATCCGCAATTCCAATTGCGTTAGGTAAATAACTTTAATTATACATGTTTCGGGAAAAAAATACATGTAACCGAATTCAAGCCGAAGTGGTATGGATACGTTATTCTAGGCAAGAACAAGTTAACTGGTCTTATTCCGAACCTTAATTCTGAGTCTATTTATATTAGCTAAGAAAAGTATGAATAGTATTTTAATTTTTATTACGCAAAATTCAACCGGTACGAATCGCATATTTACATCGATTATTTTAAACGATATCGCTTTACCTTTACCCGATAGAACCTTTCGGTGTTTTACTTTTCGGTTTAGCTAAAACTTCGGAAATTTAGCCGTAAACGCGTCGAATCCTCGTTTTTCAGCCGTTAAGATTTCGGTTATATCAGTGTTAGGCAAAATTCCCTGAAATCGGTTGCCGTATCTATTGAAAAACGTGAATTATAACGCTATATAGATGTTAAGCTTTCCGCTCACGTAGTATAGGCCTATAATATGTAAGAACAAGATATTTTATAGGCCTGTGAAAATATGTTGGATGGTTTCGTTATTTCAAACTATCAAGTAAGTATCATTAACTTTAAAGTTTTCCTCTCCAAAGGTGTATTCGTAAAGTTAAGCGTTAAACTCATGATTTATACCTTATTATTCGGTTATATATACATCCGGTTCTTAAATATATAATCGGCCAAAAACTGTCGTTTAGTTTAAATTTACTTGTAAATGGAATAGTTAATAAACTCATAGCTGATTTTACCGTATACAATACATCGTTTTTACAGAACCACGGGGCTCGATATTCCTTTTCACAAATATTACTATAGTCGCAGTTCGTTTTATTAATTTCCGAAAAATCGTTCCTATCACTTATTATTAAGGTTCGTTCCTTGATACTTATACTTCAAGGATTCGTTTTACTTCAATTATACTTTAAATTTTGGATTTAAAACTTAATAAATAATATAGAACAAAAGGTTTCGATATCTATTCTCTTACATATATGAAATATTATACGTATGTTGTTGTCAAATACATCGTATAGTTCGCCGTTATAATTTTCATTCCTATCCTTAAGCCTGGCAAAGTTGGTAAACTTTATAAGATCGCCTTTATTAGTAGGAAAACGGTATAATAAAAGGTTACGTTAAGGGTCTTAGTTAGCGGATATTGGTTCATAAGGTACGTATTAGCGTTTTATGCCATTCTTCATTTCCTAAAAAGGATTGTTTTCGATATCTCGACCGCTTCCGTCTTAGCCGAACGGGTTATTCTCGGTGTTTCAGTCGCTTCTATTGTAACAAAGTGGGGTGTTTATAGTATTAGGGAAGTAGTTTGATATTAAGTTTTTCTTCACAATGTATGCTGATAAAGGGGGATATTGTACTTATGTGTGAAGTAAATATTACAGCCGTTTTTATTTTTCTTTAAGGTTTGTATTACTAATTAGGGGTACAGGTATAATATTTAGTTGTCTTAAGCCCTATATTCGTAGTTTCGTCGTATATATTTTATCACCTGTTTTTTGCATTTCGTTAAGCAATATTCTTTTAAAATTTCGTTTAGTATATATCTTTGTACTACTAATTTGACAAGTCATTATGTCGTACTATTTTCATTAGAGCTTTTATAAAGCGGCTATTTCTGCCTCTTTAGGTATTAATACCTCCACTCCGTAGTTAAATTTGTCATCATTTAACAATAAAGAGCTTTACTATTTCCATATACCTGAAGTCCAATACGAAAATCTTATATAAAAGTTATCCAACATATTAGGTCCTTGAGTTTTGTCCTCCCAATAACGAAAAATCACGGTTAAAATATACGTATTTACCATGTATAGGTTTAGTGTTTTAACTGGTAAATCGACATTATTATCCTAAAAACCCAGGTTTATTTCGTGTATTATAACCTTTCTAATCCCTATATACTCAACGAAAAGATCAAAGTAAACGTTAGCTTTCTCTGAGGTTATGAGTAATAGGATTATAGCTTTAAGTTTTCTAGGGTGGTTGGGGATAGTTATTCCTACGTATACCTAGTATATTGGAGCAACGTTAATTGGTAAATTCGTACCGTAGTTAGATTTGGGTCAATTCAAATTTCTAAGTTTAGAGTAATTCGGCAAATAAAAAGTGAATAAGATAATTAAAGCGGTTGGAGTAGCATTATTAACACTTTCCAATACAAATGAATTTGAAACGATACGCAAATGAAATTTAGTTATAAACTTATTTAGCGTTTTGAATTAGCTTCATTCGCGTTTGGTGACATTATGTTAGCTAAAAAGTTATAAAAAACTTAAACGTTATAAAAACTAAATGTAAAAGAAATAAGGCGAATATTGAAAGGAGAATAGGGTAAAAAAAGTTAAAGGGGAATAGGATAAAAAAAATATAGATGTGGTGAGGTGTAATGTGTGGTCCGGTGTGTAGGTTTTATTTAGTGTCTGGTAAGCGGTCCGGATTCTTGTATCGTAGCCGCTTTTGGTGATGCCAGCGGTTTGGTTACATTATTCGTAACCGTTCTTAAATTGAGGACGCGATTGAGATGTTGTATTCGTAACCGCTCCTATATTTTGCGAGCGGTGTGGATTATCGATTTCAAATCGGATGGTTCCTAACGAAGGGTTCCGAAACTTAGTGGTTTTAGATTACGTGGTCTGGTACTTAATCAAACGCTCTTCAAAAAGTTCCCGGGTACGTTAAAGCGTCAAACAAAAGTCAATAGTAGCGTACCAGAGCCTTCAGTAGATAAAACACCAAATAAGGGTTAAGAATATCGTATTAAAGTTATTCTTCTTAAAATGACCTAGCTTTTACATTTTTTGTACACATCCCATGTAAATTTTATAAAAACGTAGTATTGAAGTACAAGTATTTGGGACGGCTATAGTATCCCGCTATAGGTATTTAACTTGTATTTATCTCTTCTTTCCTAAGCTATCTATAATCGACCAAGTCGTTTACTAATCAGTATCGGTAGAGTCTTTACCTACTTACGTGAAATTAAACGAATAAAAGAGTAATCATAAGATTGATAAAGTGGTAATAAAGATAGATATCCGAAAAAAATATTCCATGGAATGCACGCCACACATAAAATTTTATAGGCCTCCTATTCATGCAGTGGCCCTTTCGCCGTACGCTCTGGAATACCCATTTCAGACCGTTCCATACATTGCTGTGCGGTCTGAAATAACCATTTCAGACCGCACCATACATAATGAACTTTTCGTCTTACAAAAATGCAGCCTGCAGCGTGATACGTTACTGTGCACTTTGCAGGAGAACACCTTGCAATACAGTGCACCGCCACTTGACCTATGTATACTATATATGGCGTTATAAAGTAATATCCATATCAGTATTACATTTTCCCATTTATTGATTTATATTCAATACTCGGAACTTAATTGTAACCGGATTCAATATAAACTGTTTGGTAAATGAATATAATATATTGCTTATCCTCAAAGTATATAAATATACGAACTCGTTGACTAATTTACCGAAACGATCTATTACGTTTCTAATATATTCACGTACAAATACGAAACTTATTTAAATGGCGGTAATATTTATTAAATAATGAATGAAGTTAATACCAAATCGTTGGCGCTATCTGGCAGAGTGGTATATGGTTAGCATTTAGGTTTGATCAGTTTACGTAATATGAAATTAAAAGTATGAGTAAAAAGTATAATTAACTTCATAATGAGTATGAAGTCGTCGAAGTTTCGAACCCATTAAATATTGTTTTAAATATTCCCCGCAAATACCTTGTATATTTCGTAAATTTAGTTGAACAGATAGCGACGAACCCCTTTTTTTATAGTTTCTATTCAATATTTAACAGGGACCAGTTTTAGTCGTTAACTATGTAGGAAAAGGTAGAGATAAGGAATTTAAAGGTTTAAAAAAATCGCGGTAAAAACGAGGTAAAGTGGTTTTCGTTTTATATTAAATAATTCAAAGTTTTATAATAAGTCGGAGTAAAAATTGATAAAAAATTAATAGTATATTATAATCTTAAATACATTTAAAGCGAAATAAAAGAACGCGTATTTTTTTAATAGCCCGGTATTTTAATATCGGCGTCGAATATATTTTAAGTGATTTATACTAGGCGAATCGCTTTCACTTGGAAAATAGTATAATATTTTTCTTACAAAAAGGAAAATTCATTGTTATTATAATATAATACAATAGGTAGGGCCAGATATATACTACCCTACTTTTTTGGATAAATATTCGATAACATAACGATTTTAATAACTTATTCAAGTTTCCCCTATTGATTATTATTATCCTTATTTTAATCTTATAAATTATAACTTTATTAACGTTAAATATTTTATTACGATTAGTTTAAAATATAAAAAAAGGTTAGTGGGAATGAGCGACACGGAGAGGGGCGGGTATTAGTTAAAGTCGATGAAAGATTTTAATAAAATCTGGAACAGGCGTTAAACTATGTCAACAATAACGGGTAACGTTAAAGGAAACGAACATTAAGGGAAGCCGATGATAATAGCTAAAAAAGGGCGGGGCGAGGACAACGACCTTTTAAACGGGTCACTAGAGACTATAATGTATTAGTTTATATCCGGGCGACGTAATCGAGCTGGATATAATCCTTCGCCCGTTTTCGGTAGACCCGATTAGGTCGATTTTAGTTAAGGTTAGTAAATGAAATACGAGTGAAAACAGGGCTTGTAAAGCTAGGCCTTAAACGTCGTTCATCACATTTTATAAGCCGTAACGTATATTAGTAATAAAAATATAACTAACGTAGCTATATTATTTTAGTTATTCAAGTTCAACGTAAGAAAAGGTTTATCAAGTGTACTGGAAAAACTCGGCGTAAAAATATTATGTATTAATATATAGTGAGTCTAAGGAGTCCTATTATAGTAAATAGGCGAAACCATAAAAGGAGATGAGGGAGTCCTAAAAAATGGCGAGCTCGTAAAATAAAAAACGACGGAAACGTATAATGAAAGGAGAAACAACTTATACTACTGAAATGATAAGAATTTTTCAAATTCGAGTGATATTTCGAAATCGAATAAATCAATTAACTAACTTGTTAAAGAAAAGAATGAAAATGGTCCGGTAACCCGTTATATTTTATTATTGTTCATGAATAGGGGATGAAATATAACCTTTGTTTTAAAAATCTATAACGAATTTCTGTAATTAAGCGCATAAACCAAGAGAAGTCGTTAATAAACTTGAATTTTAAATATATCACGAAAAGGAGTTAATTTACGGTTGGGTTTCCTATAAAGTATTCTTTTTAAAAATTTACCTTAAAATGAACGTTTCGATACGTACAATTACCTTACATACGATAAACTCTGTTATAAATAAAACGTTCGTTCAAATTTTGAAAAACGATTGATATCAGATATAAAGGCGTTTTTCGTGTATAAAGGGGGAAGTTAGCTTTTATTTTCATTATCACTTAATATAAGTAAATTGTCTATGAAGCGGGGAAGTTACATAATATAATTAATAACGGAATATTGATATGTAATAGGGTGACGTACTTTACGCAACAACTAATTGGTTTTATTAAAAGCGTTTACAACGGTATTATTTAGTTTAGGTTCATTATAAATATTGATTATAATAATGAGAAAAAGGTCAAAGTGTTATCAAACATTAATAAATAATGAACGGCTAAGATACAGTTCAGATATAGGTGGTTATAATAAAGTTATTATAAAAGGTACGATTAAGGTAGGAAATATCGAAAAGAGGTTAATGGGGTAAAAGGAAAAAGAAGGAAGTTTTAGGGGTTATATTGAAATCCGTATTTATAGGTATAACGGACCGGACACTATAGAGGTTATATGTTATACGGTACGATAAACAGGCGCGTTATACGATACTGGCGAAAGGAGCGATATATTATATGATATGGGTACGTTATACGGTATCGATGGCAGGTGTTATACGTTATACGGTACGTGAAGTGGCGCATTATACGGCGCCACTAACTTAGGGTTAAACCGTTCGATACGTTGTGCGGTATGTTAAAGGACGCGTTATATGGCGCTAACAGCTTAGGGTTAAACCGATTAATACATTATACGGCGTATTCAAAGTTACGTTATTAACCCGCACTCGACTTGCACCCTGCCTGCATACTAGACGAGTAGGACCCATATCCTACATTTAACTAATAAGATACCGAGTTCCTTATAATTTTTTAGAAAAAAAGGGGTATGTTATCAACTTAAGCTATTAGCTATTAAGTCTATTAGTTACGTAACTATATACGTAATGGGAAATATAATATCCGGTCCGAGCCCGGTTCAGGCGCGGACCGAGCACGATCCGTATACGGCACATGTGAGGGCACGTGATGGGCAGGGCACTGTCTATACTCATAGGTTCTGCATGAAGAGCTACTGTAGCCTCTTGAAGTCTTCTGCCTGTACCTCAATAATAAACCCCATTTGGCATCTACTTGGCTTACCATCGTAGGTCGAACCATAAAAGTAGCCATCCTAATGTTATTGCCAGCGTAAAACGTAAGGCTTAGTGCTTTAGTATAAATTCGTGTGGAAACTTAGCAAATTAACGTTAGGTCGTGCGACGTGACTTTCTCAAGGCGAATTAATATCTTTTAGCTTAAAGCAACGATTTTAACTATTGAATTAGCGAAGGGAAAGTAAAAAGGATAAAGTAAGGAGAAAATATAACATTAAGGGTAAGGTCGGAGAGTGGTTATTATAGGTAGAGGGCGAAGGTTGAAAGTTGTAGGCTATAAGACTTAGTTATTTTTATGGTGGTAGCACCCGCAGTAATACTAACTTAATCGCTTATTAACTTACCGATTTGGGACTTTTAACGGTTAATCTCAACACTTTTCAAAAAAGATCTGGGAAAGATTTCTGTGTTTTTTTAAGTATAAATACCGTCGCTTACTTTTATATTGCCGTTATAGACTGGAGAAACCTAAAAATCTTGTCTATTTTTCTTCTGTTATGGACCAAAGCAATATTAATAGATTCACTTCATGAGAATCGTTCCTCTACCCTAACCGCCGTTATTAACGTAAAGCGTAACCATAAAGTAGCTTTTTCTTTTCCTTAGCTTATCCATAATTAAACTAATAAGTACTGATTATTATTGGTAGGAGTTGCCTATCAATAAGCTTTTAAACGTTGAAACGTTGTCTATTCAATTGGTTGAAGTAATAGTAGTATTGTGTGGTCAAGTGGTGGATGTATTGTTCTAGGTTTGGCAGACCGCTAGCAGGTCTGCACAGTAATTTGTATGGTCAATTGCTTGACCTGTGCCCTAGTGTGAAGTGTGGCCATACTGCACTTGACTTGCAGTCAAATACAGTAGGCCCACACAAAACAATACACTCAACTTACAGTCTATATAGTCAACTTTACTGTAAGTAAAGTTGACCTACTGTACTGCTATAACTACTATTCCCACATTTTTTTAACGAAAGGATATTACTTATAATAAACGAATCGATGACAAATATTAACGATTTTGCGTTATACTAGAAAGTAATCGGAGAAGATGGACCATTGGTAAAGACCTAATTTTCAACCTTTATAAATATATCTCTTATCTTTCAGAGGCAAATTAAAACTAATATATCTTGTTTATAAAAAATTACAAGTTATATTGAATCAATTATAAAGTAAATGTAACAACTTAATTAATATATTTTCGCTTTCAACTTTATGACCGACACTACTTCAGTCGTTCATAAAATTACCTAACTTGAAGCCCACCTAACGGCAATTCATATTAGATTTTTAACGTTTAAGGGTAATCGTAAACGATATTAAGAATTGTAATTCAATAAATTTATCTTTACGTAGGTGGTAAAGAGTTAAACGATTGAATTTATATTGAAGGCGGATAAGACACAAATCGGTGGAAGTCAACATACGTTTTTTTACGTATAGGGTTATTATACTTTGGTTATAAAGCAAGCTATTACGATATATTACGAGGCTGGCAGTAAAGATTGAATGTTCTGTATGAGTAAGTTTTTAGACTATATTAAACTTTTTCAAAAAAACTTTAATTACGAGAGAAAAGCCTTGATAGAGTTGAAGAGCTGACTTATAAACGATAAAGACTTGTGAACACCGTTTTATATTAGATTTGAAATAACACTAATTTAAATAGGCGGTATAAATTATATTTCAGTTATTGAGTATGATTATTGATGTTTTCGTAAATTCATACGTATTCAAACCATATTTATTATACTAGGCGTTAGTAGTATTGAATATATCGCTGCTTTAGCGAATTATTGCGAGTTTATAATTAAGTCAAAAATTTAATTTTAAAACAACGTTTTCATCGACAACTATGGAAACCCATACAGGTATTACGGTCGAATAGGGATATAGTTATAACGGAAGTCTATACCTTTTAAATATTTTCGTTAAAAATTTGCGGTAATTCTAATTAGTGATTTTAACAAGCCTATTCGGTATATACCTAGGATTAAAAAAGCTGGGTAACGTAAATGAAGGCGAAGAAACGGTAGATTAAACAGGTTACAAGGCGTTACCTACTTTATAACTCGATAAAACACTAGTGATGTAATTATAAACTCCACCTAAATTTTCTTTCGATGCAAGTATATGCATTCTAAGTCCAAAAGGTGAATAAGAGTTTCCTATTATATGCAATAAGGGAAGTATTATTTCTAAATAAAGCTCAGATTAAAAGTTACATAGACTTAACGACATAATTTCAAAATAAAGTAAAAAGAAATGCATTCTAATTCAAGTTTATATAAACTAAAATTTATTCTCTATCCTTATACTCTTTAATGATACTTACTTTTCAAACGCTTGGGTAAATTTTAACTGTAATTATTATTATATTGAAAATAATTTTTCAATATAACAGTTGTAAATATAGTCAATTCGGCTATTATATCTTCGCAATTAAGGCATAATATCAAGGTTACAGCGAGATACGTATACTACCTTAATACCAAAGTTTCACGTAAATTTTAATGAATAGTTGAACCCGATATTAATATATATCATTCCCGAAATAACGTGAAATCTGATTCTTAGTATATTATGGATATAATATTAATAAGTAAATTCGAACTGTGGGGGTAATCACTTAATCATTTCTAGTTAAAGAGGATTAATTTTCAACGTATAAATAATACGCCTTAAGTTGGGGAATATTCTGGATATTATAAAATCGGTTTCTATTAATTTTATCACTCGAGTTTAATGGTCAATACAACGTACTAAGATTAGTCGAAATTAGCTTTTATTATAAGTCTAACGAAGATAACGCGAATTTTATAGTCGACGGTATCCACTATCTCTGAAGACGAGAAAATTTAGTTACGTTTTCTACCTGAGCTAGTAAAGTGTCGTAACTTATTTAATGAAGAAATGGTTATAACCTTACTTCTATACTGAGGGAAGTTTTATTATTATATTTATATTAAACCGAACTGAAATAAATCTTTATTATATGAATCCTAATGATAGTTATACTTTATATTACGGGATTGATTTTTCGAATTATAGTGTTAACTTACAAAGTTAATAAATAAGGGTAAGCTTTACGCGAATTCCCTATTAGTCGTAACACCGGTATTACTCACTTATTAACTAAGGGAGGCGGAGGGGGGATAACGGTTTTTTATTCATTACCGGGATTAACATTAGCATACTGAATAAAATAATTTTCACCTATTTTTAATCAAGGAATCCTTACGTACATTATCGAAGTCGACGTAGCTTACGAAATTGAATATTTGAACGGATTTCTACCGTATTTGAATTATATCCGAATACGAATAACTAATAGATTTTCGTATACGTTTCGGTTTTTTCAAGTGGTTAATTACCCCTTTTCAATTGGCGGAAACGTTAAAAACGTTTTTAAGGTATATTAATTATACAATAGCGGATACTTTGGGTAATTTTATACAACTTCCTTTAACGACTTTTTTTGGGTATCAAATAAAAAAATATAACAAATTTTTCAATGCTTTTAAGATTCTTTTGAAATATTAAGTTAAATTCAAACTTAAAAAATAATATATTCGTAGTTAACGAGGTAAAATACCTTGATTTCATCGTAACAGTCGACGTTAGTATTCTAATTAACCCCGAAAAAGTCTAGGCTATTCGCTAATAGAAATCCCTACGTATTATTAGGAAGGTTCAAAGTTTTAAGAGTTTGATTAACTTTTATCCAAACTTTATTAGTATTTTTTTCAACTTAGCTAATGATCTTATTGGAAATACAGAACATGATACTAGTTGTGCTTAAACGGATTGAAAGGAATATATATTACAAACGTTGAAAACATATTTATTATGGCTTCAATAATAATATATTAGAATTTCAATAGAATAAAGGTAATGGAAACCAATTATTCAGAGATAGCTTTAAAAAGGTTCCTATTTGAAAGGGATGAACATAGTATTATGAAATAGATATTATATTATTTCGTACGATTATCCGATGCGAATCGTAATTATACTATTTATTACAGAAAGCCTTTTATGGTAGTATCCTTTTTAAAAACGTGGTTATCGGAACTACATAGTATATGTACCTTATTTACTATTTTGATGGACTATAAAAAATTCAAATATTTTTTTTGTTAAGTTTAAGTTCGAAACGTTAGGTTCTAAAAGTTGGGGCTTTTAGCTTGTTTGATATTGTTTACGTTATCGGCGCGCGATCTAAAGCGCTTGTTCAATATATTAACACACAATATTCCAAATAAACTTGAGGTTAAAAAACGTTACGCGTGAGATCATTTTACCTATTTCTATAGGTATATATTATATATTAGTAATAAATTTATATATTGTAAAAACGTATATTAGGATCAGATATAAGGAAAATTTTATGGAGACGAAAGCCTAATCGATAGAGTACGATAAAATATGCCCATAAGTGGAGTCGAAAGACTTCGAGGCGTTGGTACTAACGGGATCGCCTCGGGCTTAATCCGCGTTCGCGCCGTCGGCTTGAACGACTTCGGGGAATATCGGAGCGTTAACTGTTATAATACCGCCTCTGGTACGACCTATGATAAAACCGGCGATTTCATTAATATTAGGCGGTTACTTAATTTTCTGATTGGACGTTTTGCCACAATTATAAAATTAAAGTATAGTCAACGACCCATCATACGTAGTTCGTTTATCAGTAATTACCGAGAGTATTAAACTTTTCCCAGCTAAGGTTAAATATTGGGTATAAATTATAAATTATAATATCAATCGAAGGAGTATGTGATGTTATTGTAGCCGTTTATTATCATGTAATTAGGAATCTTTGACGATTAAAAATTATAATCAACCTATAATTTGTTTATCATAAGTTATCCATGTTAAAACATTTTATCATAGATCCCGGAACGGTATTATCATTTAATAGGAATAATAATAAATATTCAAGGTTTATTCTGTATATATACGTAATAAAAAGGTATGAAGACTCGTTGTATTTTATGATGAAGCCTTTTTAATTACATCCTATTTTCATTCGTTATTAGCTTTATATTTTTGTAGATTTTTTCATTTAGTTATTAGTTAACGATTACTACTTTCGGGATTGATTAGTTTTTATGAACGGATTTTTTGAACTTGTTCATTTGAAAGTTATATAGTTTATAATAGTCGAAATGTATACAGTGCGTTTTTAGGATATATAATTACTATTTATATATTCTTGGCTTTCATTATTGAAAAATACGGTTAGGGTTAATTTAGTATATTTGGAACAAATTTATATTTTTGATAAAAGTTGTATAATTTTTATAGACGGCGTCTTACTTGTAAATAGACAGTAATATCCAACAAGTAAATTAGGAGGTTTAAAAGTATTTATAAATTTTTATTGACTTTTCGTAATTTGATTTAATATTATATTTCACTATTTATAAATTTGTATTAAATAATCGGAAATCAACGGTTATCGAGTTTGGAATAAATCGGCGAGTTCATATGTACGAAATATTATCTATTTTTCTGGTCAACAAGTATCGGTAAGGCCTCTACCTATTTAACGTGAAGTAAAAGCGAAGAAGATTAATCGTTAGATTGGTATTTGTAGTAAAAGATAGATAATCCGAAAGAAGTATTCCCAAGAGTGCACGTCACAGATGAGCGGTTATAAACCTTTTATCCAGTCAGTGGCCCTTTTGCCATACGCTCTGTAATACCTCTTCCAGACCACTCCACGCATGATGTACTTTGCTCCTTGCCAGAGTGCAGCCTGCAGCGTGACAAGTTATCGCGCACTCTTCAGGAGTATACTTTGCAATATAGTACACTCCCACTTGTCCAAAAAATATTAGCTGTAAGGGTATATAGTAATATCTATAGTAGGGATAGAAAGTCCTCAATTAATTCGGTAAAAAGAGCTTTTACGTTTTTAATGTATTTATTGAAAGGAATGGAGTTATTTTTGGTTGTTATAATATATTTTTAATACTAAATCAAAATAGCGGCGGATTATATTCGACGTCCCATAAAACATCATCGATTAAGCAATAGAATTTTATTTAACACACGTAATATTGAAATTTAACATTTTATTGAAAACCTTAGTTAATTACATAATTAATACCAAGTTATTGACGTTTCGAATCCGTCAAATATCATTTTAGATATTTTTGGTAAATACTTCATGTTTTACGTGTATTTGGTCAAGCTTAGAGTTACAGAACACATTTTCCAGTAAGTTTAATCTGATATTTTCCCGGGACTAATTCTTGTCGTGGACAATATAGGGGAGGATATATATTAAAAAATTCAAAGTTTAGAATATTTACCTTGCAAAAAAAGTGTGGTGTGACATTCATTATATATTAGTTAACTGAAAGGGAAACAATAAACCGGAGTTAACATTATTAATGAATTATCATTATACGGTAACTTTCGAAAAATTAAAAGCGGAATAAAAGGAAATGTAATTGTATTATAATCTAGTATTCTAACGTTTACATTAAATGAGTTCTCAATAATTTATGTTGGGCGAATCGTATTTTCCTTGGTAATATTATAATATTTATGAAAAAGGTAAAATTGAATTATTACTATAATACAATACGATAAGTGGAACCGAGTATATGTTATTCTACTTTTTTGGATAAGTATTCAACTACGAGATAACTTTTACCGAAAATTACTAAATTTTGTTTCTTAGTTACCGTTATTATAATTTTAATTTTCCAAATAGTAGTATTGTTAACGTCAAAAAACTTATTACGATGAGCCCCAAACGTTAGAAAAAGCCGGTAAAAGCAAGTGATGTGGGGATAGGCGAGTGTTTAGCGACGCCAACGAAGGTAGCTAGCGGAAGGCAGAGTGGGTATTGGGCGAAGGCAATGATGGCGGATAACGCGAAGCTATGAGGGTATAGCGGATTTTTAAAAGGAATATAAATATTAGCTTATAACTTAGTAACGCGGTTGGCACAGGTATGATTGTTAACTCATTTTCAGTCAACTCGGTTAAACCTTTTTTAACGAAAAGGTTTAAATATGACACAGAGAAATAAAAGGCCTTGACGATTAGGCTTTCAATAGCGTTCATGACATTTCATAAATTTAAATTTATATTTATTACAAAAATGTAATCCATATCATTGTTTTATTTTTATTTCCTTAGTTCAACTTACGAATATATATACTATGGGTATTGAAAGGGACCGGACCAAATACGTTTTGAGATAATATATAATTGGCCAAAAGAGTTCTGTCGTAATAAATAGGTAAAACAGTGAAGGTAAATAAAAAAGTTTTCGAAAAAAACGAGCCCGAAAGAAAAATACGGCGAAAACTTAAAGTTAAAAGTATAATGACTCATATCACCTAAATAGTAAAAAAGCCTTAAGTTTGAGAGATATTATAAAGTTACGTAAATTGGATAATTAATTTGTAAAAATTCAAACTAAAAACGGGTTTATATCCCGGGATTATAATTTAACGTTTATAGGCGGGAAATAACATATGGTTATCGTTTTCAAAGGTTACGATTAGTTATCATAATAATGAACTTTGAATAGACAAAGTTATTACTTGATGATTTTTTGAATTGTTTCATAAAAAGTGGTTAATATATGGTTGGGTTTCCTGTAAAATTAAATTTTCAGGTTTATGTTACTATATAATCTTCAGCAAACACGATAAATTTAAGTACAGTAGACCAGAATAAAGGTTAAAGTTTCTTCAAAATTATGGAGGCGATTAATATAAGATATACAGATATTTTGAACTTATAACAAGGGGATTTCATTTTTGTTTTCATTATTGCTGAGTACGAAAATGTCATTTATAACTTCAAAAGGCTATAAAATATAGTTAGCGTCAGAGTATCAAATACGAATGGGAGGTATACAATATGAAATATCAAATCGTTATCATTAAGGTCGGGAATAATGATACAATTTAGGCTCGAATAGTTATAGATATTGGCTATATTAATAACGAAAAGTTAATGAAAAACGAAACAGTAACAGACAAATGAAATTTATAATAGGGATTGGGAAATGTAATTATAATTAAGGTGATTGTAAAAGGAGTGATAAAAATAAGTTATATAAGAGGAATTGACTAAATGAGAAAATAAGAAAAGATAGTTTTATAAATTATAGTAAGGGTCGTATTCATAAGCGTAAACGGACCAAAATCAATCAAGGTTATACGTTATACAACACGTCGGGAAACGTATTATACGGTATAGATAACCCGGGATCAATAAGGTTTATATATTATACAGCGTATTAGGGAGCGCGTTATTTAACTTAAACAGCTTAGGGTTAAAACAGTTTATAGATTATACGATAAGTTAAGGAGCGCATTATATGACGTCGAAAGCCTAAGGTTAAAACGGCTTATATGTTATACAGCACGTTAGGAGGTATATTATAAGCCCGCTCTCGACTTGTGCCCAGCCCGCATACTCAGCGAATACGATTTATACTTGATGTTTAGTCGGTAGGTTACTACTGTTATAGGCTTTTGCCTGGCTAGTATTTACCAGAGATTCAACCCTGGTAGTTCTATTCGCTCTTGAGATGATCTAGAGTAGAGAGAAAGCCGCTTGAGGACATTTTATATGACTGGGAAAAGGGTTGCACCATCTAGGCTTTATAACCGCTTCTTAGTAGAGACTTTTTTTTCTTTTTCTTTTTCTTTATAGAGGTTTATAAACAGAATCCGACTACTTTAAGCGATAGCTCCGGCTTTAGTCCCTTTATATATAAACCTCGATTCTTTACCCGATGATGTCTTAGCTGCTTTTTAGCGGCTATAGCCTAGGGCCATATTTTTATCCTCCGACCTACCGAATATGTACCATTAGGCTCTGAAGCAATTCCTTAACATACGCGTTAGGGAGTAGCTCCAGAGCACCTTAGCAGCCTAGTATGATTACTTTACGACGTAAAACGAACGCTTTACTGACGTTTTACGTGTAGAACTTATCGAGCGGGACCATGCAGTTGGGGCGTACGCTTTGTACCTAGAATAACGAAATACCAATACGTTAAACGTTTTAACGAATATAATCCGATAGCTCGAAATTGCCAGTATGTTTACGTTTTCAGGTTAACTACCTCTTTAAGAAGTTCTCTTTACGTAAGTTACGAACGACGTCGTTGTTATACCGTTTTTTACTGGGGACCGCGTTAGTTCCCCAAATAACGACGATTTCTTCGATTTCGATTACTATGTTAACGCCCCTATTAACGGGAGTTACCGACTTAAACGTAAACTATTTAACTAGCCGTTTAAGTTTTCAAGTATTAAGTTACGATTTCCAGTATAGGAGGTTGCGATAATACATAAGTTACGTCGAAACCGGAAGTTCATCGGTATTAAAAAAGACTATTTTCCCGCTATTTTTTGATAGCTGGAAGGCTCTGCGAAGACCGCTATAAAAATCTATTACGTTTGTAGAGGAGACGGCGGCATTAGCAACCTCGACGATTTTATAGCTATATTTCACTCCTATTACTACGAATTTAACGCGGTTAAAGTAGCTATCGTTAGGATTACGAGTACAAAGTAAAAAGCTTGTAAACGATTTTACGTTTTATTTAACGTTTTAGTGGCTTTATTCGCGAAAGTCGGTGGTATAGCCTGGGAATACGCCGCTAAACTCGCTATATTAAAGGGAGTTATTAATAATATATTTACCAACTCGTTTTTTCCCTTCGATATACCGGCGTATTATAATTAATGGGTCGCCCGCGTTTAACTTATCGATGGATACTTTTACAATTTCCGTACTCGTTACGGCGGTATTAGTATTATCGTTACCGAAGGCGCCTTTCGTGATGGGAATAACAATGGTGATGCGCCCATTCGAAATAGCTAGAGCGATATTATTATAACTGGTGTAAACTCTTTTCGAGCCGCTCCCAAACGGCACTTCGCTTAGGTTATCTACGCGAAATTCTTCCATCGTAAAGACCTCGGGTTATATTTACGTTATGGAAGATAAGGCTACCAAATTCGTACCTGCTTATAAGACCTGACGTAATGCCCGAGCGGCTTTAATGATAAGGCTGTTATAAAAATTTATCTTACTTCAGTCGAGGAATTTATCGACTTAGGGAAAGGAAAAGAGTACCTTTTATATACAGTCGCGTATAGGAGTTGGAAAGACTTTAACTTAACCAGTCGATTTCACCCCAGTTTTTAAACAGCTTTCCGTTCATAGTAAATTTACTTCGTAATTTTATTTGTTTTATTTACCTTTTAATGAATAAAAGTCGTAAATATTATAACGCCGTAAGTAAGTAGTTTATTAACTGTTAAAAATTACCGCGTTTTCCTATTACTCTACGACAACACGGCGAAATTATGTTTTAAACGTCTGGTTTTCCCTTACGATTTATTTTTAATCACCTTCTTAAACATTGACCTCAATAATTACCGTTACCGGATATAGACTTACGTCGTTTCTTTTTATAATATGACTTTATTTTAGGTAAGCTTTAAATGAAATATTAATAAGTTATATATAACGTCGCGAAGTATATGTTACTTTTGGGGTAAATTGGTAATTACTGTATTTGAAAACCAGGGTTTACGCCCGTTTAAAAGATATCGAAAGGGGTTAACGTTATTACGTTTCATGTTATCTTACGATAAGCCCGTAATGACGCAACTGTTACTACGTAACTCGTCATCGTTTTCCATAAAGATATTAATAAAGTACTTGTCCAGAAATTACTTATATTCGTTTACGATATAATTCCCATTAGCCTTAAGGAATTTACACCTCTATTTTATAAAGCCCTCGGCGATAAGTTACCATTTTACCGTTTCGAAACGAATTACCAAATTCATTTTTGTACCAATAACTAAGCCTCACCTTTAAAAGTACTGTAGGGCTTTTTATAGGGTATATCGCGTAAAAATATTTTCGTATTAAATAAAACGTTAAATGAATTACTTAATTAAGGTTATATTCGAGTAACAAACTTTTTAGCTGTCGCCTCCATTTTCTTCGTTCAAAACCCCAGAGGAGGGTTACGATTTTGTGACGATTATTCCAGGTTTAATATTAGTACGACGGTAAATCGTCACCCGTTTCCTTTTATTAAAAAATTGTAAACATTTAGTAAGTTAAATAATTTACTAAATTAGATGTTAGAATTATATTTTACAAGCTCTATATTAAAGAAGGAAATAAATGGAAAATTATATTTCGTATACGTTTTGGACTTTTTAAGTGGTTTGTTGCTTTTTGACCTTTTTTATTTTAGAGTTTTATTGCATTTTAAGGGTATATCAATAATTCGTTACGCCCTTTCCTCGAAACTTCGTTTAGTTTGCCTTAATAACGCTTTTATATACTTCAACAGTACCTTTAATAACTATATAACTAAAGTTAAGCAAATTTTTTAGTGTATTAAACATTGCAAAACTTAATTTGGTTATTTCTAAATAAAAGTTCGGTGTTTGAAAACTAAATACCTGGGATTTGTTATCGAAGTTGGCGTCAGCATTTATATAAACCTAGAAACGCTACGCTTTATCTTGAAATAGGCGGCTTTTATAACGGTTTTGGGAATGCGGGGCTTTTTAGGATTTATAAAGTTTTATCGTCATTTTATCCACGACCATTAAACGATTATCGAATTATTATTACCGCTAATTTGTAAAAGTATATTTTTTGTTAGGGGCCCGAAAAAAAGTTATTTTTAAGTGGCTTCAGTTGAGTTTCTTTTTCGAACCCATATTTGTTCAATGGAATCCCGACCGCGGTACCTTCCTTCAAGCCGATTATTTTAGCTGGGCCCTAGGATGTTGCCTCCTTTAACGCGAAAACCACGGTAACTTACGCCTTATAAATTATTACTGCCGTCATTTATCTTCCGCCGAATGTAACTATGAAATTTACGACAAGGAGTTACTTGGGATCATAAGTTGTTTAAAAGCATGAAACGTGAAGCTTCGAGGTACGGCGTACCTGTTTACCATCCTAACGGATTACAAAAACTTGGAATACTTTAAAACGATACGGTAGCTTTTCGAAAGACAAGTCAGTGAGTTTAAAAGCTTTTTACAATTTCGCTTCCAATTGATATATAATAAAGTAACGAATTACATACGACCCGATATATTATTACAACGAAATCAAGATATTTCTAAAGGCTTTTCAAACCTACGTTACCTAAGCCTAAAACTTTAGTTGTTACACTCCAAATAATCCGATTTTAAATCGCTTTCGCTTACGTAAGTCCCCCGGTTAACCGTCGCCAGCGAATTAATTTTGAAAGACCGTAAACTTTTTACTAACCTTAACTTCTAAAGTTATTAAGATATTTTTATTATACGCGATATCATTTACCCTCGTTTAATACGTGCAGTACGTTTAGACGACTGATACTTTTTAGCGGATATCTGTACTGATAACGACCGTACGTTAAAGGTTTAAATTTCGAAATATCGGATAAACGGCGACGGAGTTTTGAGGTTTCGCGACCGTATTTGGGTACCTGTTTACGAACCGTTTACTACCGCGTTAATTTAAATTACCTACGATTCGTTCCTTACCGGCTTTCTAAGCCGCGACATTACTATCGTTATCTTTTTTAAAACGTATTTTTAGTTAGGCTTATATCGTACGTTCCGCCGTTTTCACCGTAACTGCGACGTTTTAAACCGTAAAACCTATTGGAGATATTGTTTAAAAGGGCTCCATAAACCCCTTCCAGTTTCCGAACGGCTTTAAAACGAGCTTTTTGTCGACTTTATAATTAATTTACCTTGGAAATACGAGGGCAACCCACGTTACCTTATGGTTATTACGGATCGCTTAAGTAAAGACTTTATCTTTAAGGTTATAATTATTATAAATGTCGAGGCTTATACGGAATGGATTTTCAGTTGTTATTAGCGGCTTTATGGTTTCCCGCATACGTTTGTTAGCGACTGTGGTTCGAATTGAACCATTAGGTTTTGAAAACGACTTTACGACTTAATTAAGGTAAATCAACTCCTAAATACCATTTTTTACCCCGAAACTAACGGTGCGACCGAACGCGTAAATTGAAAAGTCCTTATGTATTTACGTTTATTTTTCGTTTATAAATAACTCGATTTAACCGTTTGTTACCCCGTTATTGACTGTTACTAAATAATAAGGATACGATGACTATCGATATTACCCCGTTTTATAACCTATATTTATTACGTTAGTTTTATTTAACCAGTATAACGTTTTTTCGTTCCGACAACAACATTATTTATAAGAGTTAAAAACATTATTTAATAGATCCACGAATTTACAGAATTCGTATAAGCCTTAATAGTGGCTACATAACAACGTATAAAAGAAGCCGTTAACGAATAGTATTCCTCCTCGAAAAGTTTTTGAGTCGGCAACAATGTTTAGCTTTTCCTTGAAAACGACAAGTTAAACAAATTCTTTAAAAAGTTATGCTAGCTTTATAATAAGTACTAGGTGACGTGTGTTATCAACTTTTACATTGTTAAACTTAACGTATTGTGCGGGGAATATCCTTCATTTTATGTAAATTAACTCGATCGAACCGTTTCAGATCTGCTTTTTAACCAGCAAACACGAGATTTTTACCTGTAAGTTATAATTGTTAAAGACGATGATAGTACAAAGGATATGAAATATTAATTCGAAAGTATTTTACGGGCTTATAATAAACCATAAGTTGGACGTATCCGACTTCACAATTAATCGAAATAATAAGTTATGGTTGAATAAATAGGTTATTTATATCTAACATAAAAGCCGGTTTTAAATTTTTTTAATACCATGGCACTCGATACCATCGAATCGCGTTACCAATTAGTTAAATATAACGATATACCTATACGGCTCAGTTATAAACGGGTATAATTTTACACATTACTTTACTATGCCGAGGGGCGTATAAGCTGTTAACAAGTGAATCCCAAATAAATGTATTAATATTAATAAAAGCGAATAAAGAACGACTATTACTGGGATACTACTTATTTAAATATATCCTTAAAGTCTTGGTCCAAGTTTTTACTTAGTATTTTCTTATATATTTTAACGAGTTGACTTAACTTAGTATTTGTATAACTCAACTGAAAGTTAATACGCTCCGAAACCTTAACAAACTTATGTATCACGTTTAATAACGCTCTTTAGCTTCTTTTTAGCTGCATCCCCCCTTCGTTAGTACCTGGTTATAAAAAAATTACCTAAGCATTGCGTTTTTCGTTTATTAATCATACAGCCCGTAAGCTCCTAAACGGTATAGGAGTGGTGGGGACAAACTCCTCCCCCCGCCTCGGGTATTAACCTTGCGTTGCGCAGCGCAAAGGATTCTTATGGCCTTTTTGGCGGCGATTACCTAGGTTTGCACGTTTTTTAACCGCTCGTTAGTACTTAGGGAGCGACTTATAGTATGTGGATTTACCTCAGTTTTAAGCGTCGAACGTTAAACACGTTTCCGACAACTTCTTGACAGCTTTATTTATATCTGGGTTTAAATCGAGCGGCGTACACGTGTAATTAGAATTGCGACCCGTGGCTTTAACGAAATAGAGATGGTACCGAGCCCCAGTATTTAGCTGCTCGTTAACAGCTCCCTTGCGGCTATTGGAATTACTTATCCTTATTCTTTTGGTAAAACTTCCTAGGATTATACGCTATTTTATAGACGTTTTCGAAACATATTTGCTTTTAAGTTCCGTTAGGATATATATTGATAACCTTAAAAGTAGGGAACTTTATGCTTATTAGTAAGGACTAATGAGCTTTAGAGCGTGTAACCTACATATTTAATGGCCTTGTACATTTCAGCGGTAAGCTGAAGATTTATTGCAACATTAATAGGTGAAGGGAGTATTGGGATATCATATAAAACGAATAAATGCTGTATTAGTGATTATATAAGTACTGACATCGTATGAAATGGTTAAAGGTTAAGGAAAGAAGGAAGTTTTATTTTTTGTAATTGGGATTTTACGGATTATTTATAGGGGGGGAGGGCGTTAAAGCTCCTTTTACATAACGTTAGCTTGATGCCTTTTATACGGAACCGTTTTGTTCTAGAAGGCGCGTGTACCTTTCCTATGTTTACGATGCCTTATACCATAAAATTAAAACAAAATGGGAAGAAACGATAGAGGTATTTTTGGGGGCAATATTACAGGTTAATGCCTAGCTAGTATTTACCAGAGATCTAACTTTGATAGTTTTACTCGCTCCTGTAATGTTTTAGAGTAGGGAGAGAGCCGTTTGAAGAAACGTCATATGATTGGGGAAAGGGCTGCACCATCTTAACTCAATAGCCGCCCTCTAGCAGAGACTTCTTCTTCTTCTTCTTCTTCGAGGTTTATAGATAGAATCCAACCATCTTGAGTGATAGCTCCAACCTCAGTTCCTTTACAACTACGGTCTTTACAGTTTTTAATAAAAAGATGGGTATATTATAAACTTACGTTATTAGCTATCAAACTTATAGGTGACATAACTGTATACGTAACGGGATATGTAGTACCTAGCCTGGACGCGGCCCGGATGCGGTCCGCAGGCAGCATGTACGAGGGTACGTAACAGGTTATACATAGACCATGCCCATAAATCCTATTAGAAGGACCACTGTAGTCTCTTCTAGTCTACCACCTGTACCTTTATAGAAAACTCCAATTGGCACCTACTTGGCTTACTATCATAGGTCAGACTACAACAGTATTTAAATAGTTTAGTGATACCGTCGCCACTTTTAGATTGCCGTGAAGACTGACGTAATTCAGAAGTTTTTCCTATTTATCGCCGTAACAACCAATGAAATTTTAGAGGGGTTTTGAAAGAATCTATCCCCTATATTGCAATTGCATAAAACTTAACAAGAAAGTAGTTTATTATTTTATATAGCTCATTTGTGTTCAACTTATCGTTAAACACTCATTGGTATTATAAGGTTTTTAGATATTTCCATGTTGTCGATTCCAATTATAGTTAAAGTAATAGTAGTATTGTATGTATTAAGTGGTAGATTGTTAGTTCGTCTAGGTTTGGCATACTGCCAGCTGGTATGAACACTACTTTATTTGTGAAAATGCTTAGCTCATGCCTTACATTAAGTTGGGCACTCTACTGCACTTGACTTGCAGTTAGTACAGTTAATTTCGACTGTACTACAATTGACCGCTGTCCTAGAAGAAGCGTTTATTAACCTAGATGTAACAAATCTTTTTAGAATCAATTAGTAGATATGGAAACTTGGTAAACAAACTAATTTTTTATATTAGCCAATACTTTACAAAATATATAGAAATTTTTAACAAATCCCTTAGCATGATTAACTCCAATTATTTCGTTCCTAGCACCAGATGTAGTAATAGAAAGCGAGCGACTTTATGTACGAACCTACGGTGGGTATAACCATAGAATTTTTTCTTGAATCCAAAAAAACTAGATAGGTTGTATAACCAATATAATATCCATTTGCCTCGAGATATAACCATAATCAATGTAGGTAATATAGCGATTGCAGCGTTTATAAATATTTGTAGTAGTAAGGAAAATTATAATGTTAAGTTATATAACCTCTTAGACATTAAGTTACGTGTATTTTTTAACATTTGCTACTAGATAAGAATTGAGTTGCCAGGTTTCCAGTCGCTGTTTTCCAGTATTTTTATCGGATAAACTAAGGATCAATACTTTCGTTACCTAACTAATTACATGTTGTTTTGCGAAATCTCTGACGGTTTCAAAGGTTACTTCGAACATAATATTAATCTTACCTAATACCATATAGACTAGAATACTATGAAGTGACTCAATATATTTAAACATACAAAAAAGGCGAATACTTACGCATAACACTCTAATAACTTTATGTTTATAAGCAACTACGATGAATCATTTTATATTGAAGATCTTAAAATAAACCTACGTCTTCATCAATGCTACTATAAGTAAATGAAACATCTTTCAATTACGAAAAAAATACCGTTGGATGTATCTTCTTAACCTACTCCATTCAATAAAAATATTTCCTGTTTTTCATACCTTTTTTAGATGATTAACTTCTACTTAACTTAAACCGACGTAATATTTTATTAAAGAAATTAAAACGTAAAAAAAAAGCGGCCGGGATTAGGAATACAAAGATAATACATAAAAAGAAGTAGAACAATAGGAATTTTAGGATATTTTAACGTTTATACTGAGATCAGCTTGCATTACCAAGTCAAATAAAAAAACCACACCCCTTTTCAACAACTGATATTGGATTTCGAAGGGTATGACGATACCTTTAACCAACTCCACGCGGTGAATCTTTGCAAATGAGGTTCGTCTATTTGATTTCGATTGCTTTAGTCTGATACCAGCAACCTTGAGGAAGATATCTCTATGGCATGGCAACATATAACCCAACATGAAGGCTTTCTACGGCACCCGAATGCCTTAAATCAGATGCTTGAACCCAAATTCACAAATCTGATCCCTGTATTAAACCGATCTCAATCCGGTAACCCGTTATATGACTGGTCCAATTCCGAAAATATCAAGAATTAAATCTTTAGATTATTGCCACGACATTTTACACTACAACATATATCTCAACTACAAAGGTTTACCGGATGAAAAAGATTAATCAAGTCAATTTGTTTTGAGTTTGTTACCCTTTACAATTAAATTCATTGTGGATTTTCAAATGGACTAGCACTTATTGAACGCGATTCTAAACGAAATGCGCTTTGGCGATAAAATACCATTACTGTTGGTAAGGTCTCTACCTATTTCACGTGAAGTAAAAGAGTAGAAGAGTAATCGTTAGATTGGTAAAGTTGTAGTAAAGATAGATTGTACAGAAGAAGCATCTAGAGAGTGCACACCACAGATAGGAGATTATAAATCTCTCATCCGGGCAGTAGCCCTTTCGCCATGCACTCTGGAGTACCTAATCTAGACCACTCCACGCATGATGCACTTTGCGTCTTGCAAGAGCGCAGCCTGCAGCGTGATATGTTATCGTGCACTCTGCAGGAGTACATCTTGCAATATAGTGCACTGCCACTTGGCCTATGCATACTAGCTATGAGGGTATATAGTAACATCCGCAATTACGGACCTGAATAGCACTGCACAAGCGCCCTGCATATAAGCCAGACCCTAATCTAGACCCTGTACTATACTAGCTGCCTCTATTTCACCAGCGACCTAAACTTTCTTCCTTCCTCCTCCATAGACAAATCTATGTAAATCCTCTACCTACTTTGACTATATGATAGATGAGTGTGTGTCGTGGAAAATACTGTACTAGTATTTCAGTTTGCCAATTAGTAAGGCTTAAGTTGCTAATGAAAATGTGGTTTATAATAATAGCCCACTTTTCCGCTCCCACCCCTAAAATAAAACTAGTTTCTTTTAAGATCCGTTTGTCAAAATACGAAAAATATCATTTTCTTAATCATTTAACCTCCATTACATTAGTTTTTTTTTGGATTAGGTTACTCTTGAAATATTGTTTTTTTTACTTAGTATAATACGTTCTACTTTTAGTATATACGGCTTATAATTAAACGTTCATCAATATAAAAGATATATAACTATTACCGAACTTTTTAGTATAGGTATATATAGTCAAACCCAATCTTTTTTCTTTCTTGGGTTTTAAACAAAAAGTTTTCTTATATATAACATTTTTTATAATATAATTCTTGAAACATTAATAAAAATGAATCACAACTAATTCTAGCGGTAAAAATAAAATATTATCATATAACAAATAACTAGGAAAGTATTTAACGATTTTTTCATCGTTATAATAATTTTTTGAAGTCTATTAGTTATTAATAATAAAATGAACGCCTTTATTATTTAAACGATACGTAACTATTAATTCATGTCAAGATTTTTTCATCTTATTTTTTGTTAAACTCCTTAAAAAGTAAACCTTATTTAACATTCTACGGGTATTGTAACAAACGTTTTCATATGTTAAGCGTTAATTTTCCGCAGGTATTTCATATACTTTCCAAACAATTGAACTATTGTCATCAATGTATGTTCAAAAAGCATATAGAGTCAAATTGAAAAAGTTAATATATTTGATTTTCTTTTCACACATGTGGCTTTAACTAAGAACAATATGGTGGGTGTATAGGCTAGGATCCATCATACATGAAGAGGATGTAACATTTAGTCCTGATAACATAATGTACAAGCAAATGAGGAGAACTTGGTGATGTACTGTTGTTTCTTTGTGTGTGCCCAGCTCATCTTGCAGTTACATCAGAATACTTCACCAACCTTAGTCCGATTCAGGACTGGGAAACCCCATTCTAATGCATGAGGGTCTCATAAATGTATACTGAACGGAAAGAACACAGCTAGGTAACTTCTAAAGTCGCAGGCTGATGCATTATACACTGAGTCCTTCTGTGTTCACGGCTTGAACTATGAACTTCTTATTCAGGGTGGGGGTGGGGCCATGGACTAGGATGATCCCTGCCTTCGCCCTTTGGACCCCAATTCCTGCACGTCACTTGGACAACCTTGGCCTTGATTTTGAAGATGAAGATCACTGATCAAGGCCTCGATCTCAGCTTCAACAACCAACTCCAAGGACCATAGTATTCTTGCTTTACAGGAGTTTCTCCTTGACTGCTCTTCCTTGACTTCACTTAAAAGGAGTAGTCTGTGCTCAAGGCCTTATCTGCAAAGTTGACAACCAACATGGCAGACACCCAGGCAAGTCTCCCACACATACCTATTGTTGACTTGCCGCTAGCCCAAGACTAGAGGGGAGACAAGACGCCATTTTTTCAAGTGCACTTCAAACTAATCTGCTGCTTCCATCTATATAGGAAACAGGCCTCCCCTCCAACTGGGAAGTCCGCCACTCCCAGTCCAAGAACCTGCCTTACTACTTCAACTGCATCGAGAAGAGCAGCCGCTGGGAGCCCCCAGCAGGCACCGACACCGAGAAGCTGAAGGTCTACATGGCCAAGAACCACAGCCCTGCCGCCGCCGGGAGCGCCGGCACCGCCGCCAACGAGGGCAAGGGCAAGATCCGCGCAGCCCACCTGCTGGTGAAGCACAACGAGTCGAGACGGCCCTCGAGCTGGAAGGAGGTATGTACACACAGAGACGAAGGTACAAAGCGCTGTGCACATGGGAAGAGAGGGGCCCCTGGGAGAAAATCCGCCGTGCCCCAAGCACGAGACACAGAGGCTGGTCATTCTAGTCTCCGGTGGCGGCACACACATCAGTCACACTGACGCAGTCCACGCCACACACACAGGCTGAGATTACCCGCTCCAAGGAAGACGCCCGCAAGATCATCGAGGCCCACCATGAGCGCATCAAGAGCGGCAACGTCACCCTGGGCGAGCTGGCCATGACCGAGTCTGACTGCAGCAGCGCGCGGAAGCGTGGTGATCTGGGGGTGTTCGGCCGGGGCGACATGCAGCAGGCGTTCGAGGAGGCGGCCTTTGCGCTTGAGCCGGGCCAGATCTCCGGAGTGGTGGACACAGCGAGTGGGTTGCACTTGATCCAAAGGTGAGTGTGCTTAAAATGATCCGAGGTAGGAGCCTCCGCGGCGGAGGCATACTGACTTCTTTCATAGGCTAGAGTAGGGTTGCAGCTGATATGGGCAATGGAGTCGGCGTGTCCGGGATGAAATCTGGGACTTGAGGCTACATGTTCGAACATGAGACCCCTGGTGTACGTGAACCAAAGATCAAGTACGATACGGTTTCGCGATGAACCTGACGCGCCGTTGTAAAGCTTCATGGTTGACATATGGCTTCAGTTCGCAATTATAGCTGACAGGTGGGCGAACCCCCGCCCCCCATCAACTAGCTACCGTCCATCCCATTCATAGTGCCATGCACTACGTACCTCTGTTGCTGCGTGCTCATTCAAACCCTTCGGCTTTCTGCCTGAATCATGACCAGACGTGATGCCATTACAGCATTTGCAAGCCTCATGTGTAACGCTTCCCGATTAAGCAACTCGCGTGTTGCCTGAAAGGAACATATCATTTCACTTAGTAGGTAAACATAGTTGCTCCCTGAACGGGGACCAAAATTCTGTCCAGCTCCGACGCGCGTCCACCCACGCCACTCCCATGGAGCGAGATGACCAGGCCTGCAGCCGGCTTGTAGCGGCGGCTGTCGCGTCTGTTTGTATCTTGGCGCCGAAGCCTATCGCGGGCTCGTGAGTGTGGCGCAATCGGGCACGGTAGTAGCACGGTAGTGATAGCATGGCTTGTACAGCTGCACCAGGTGCTCACGGAGTGCGGTGTTTGGCGCTCCCTGCTCGGCGCTCCCTGTCAGGTACTTACCGCGCACAAGCTACGGTATACGCCGCGCACCCAACCGCGATACGTACCGCATATCTAACCACAACGCAAAGTAGTTAGGTTCATATATATAAACTTATCTCCTGTTAACACTATTGTCAATTGTGGTGTGCGCATGCAAACCAGTGGAGTGCCATTCGATATGGAGCATGGGCCAAGCATTAGCCCATAGTAACTTAGGTGCGGACCGGTTAACGGTCCATACAACTTAGAACTATGACTTTAACAACTTCAATAATGCTACATTTTGTAATTTCGACTCACGCGATTGAAATCAATAACGAAATTAAAACGAATACGTGATAATACTAATTAGTGTTTAACTAAGTTTGGTATAAAAAAAAAAAAAAAAAAAAAAAAAAAAAAAAAAAAAAACTTAATTTTCAAGCAATTTTCATTTCACAGACGAAAAACTTTTTATCAAACATTATCTTCATGTATTTATATTATAATTAATAATATTAAGAAGAAGAAGAAGAAGAAGAAGAAGAAGAAGAAGAAGAAGAAGAAGAAGAAGAAGAAGAAGAAGAAGAAGAAGAAGAAGAAGAAGAAGAAGAAGAAGAAGAAGAAGAAGAAGAAGAAGAAGAGTAAGAAGAATATGAGGAATGAGGAGAGGAATGATGATGGGAATGATGATGGTCTCTGCCTATTTCACGTGAAGTAAAAAGAGTAGAAGAGTAATCATAAGATTGGTATTTTTGTAGTAAAAGACAGATGATTCGGAAGAAGTATTCCAGAGAGTGCACGCCACGGATGGGAGGTTATAAACCTTTCATTCGGGCAGTGGCCCTTTTGGTTTGCGCTTTGGAAAACTCATTTCAGACTGTTCCACGTATGATGCACTCTGAAAGTGTAATCTGCAGCGTGACACGTTATCGTATACACTGTATGAGTGCAACTTATAACGTGATGCACTGCCACCTAAATATACTAATTATAGTGATATATAATAATATTCATACAGGCAATCCTTTCCTCTTTCTTTTTACGCTTCGTATCCATAATTTAGTAGTAACAGTATAGTTATATTACGGTTCGTATTCATAATCCAGTAATGATAATATAGTTATGATGCGGTCTGTATTTGTTGTTTAGTAGCGATATTCCTAATTGGTAATAATAGTGGTTTATGCTATCGTTTAAGACAAAACTTTTTTTCTTTTTACTTTTTTTCTTTATATGGTAAGATAGTTGTGTCGTAGATTAGGTTATGTAACTTATTCCATAGTGTTATTAGTCGTGGCAGCTATCAAAAGCATTGTTTTTGTTGTAAACACGTAATCTAGGCGGTTTGTTTTTGTTGGAGGGGGTTTAATGCGGCTTTTAAAGCGCTTTATAATAACAGGATCGTATTTGAGTCGTTTATTGTAGTTGCAAGGGGCTTGTATAACGTAATATCCAAAACGTTCGTTATTTTTTAGCCTGTCTGGTTTTTTAGATCGCGTTTCGAAGTATTATAACCCGGTCTGTTCTTTAAGTCGAAGGCTTAATAGACAGGGCAGCCCGCCCTTATATTGAGTTTTCGTCATGTATGATATATCTGGCTATTCCTCCTCATAATGTTGCGACCTAGATTACGTATCCAAACCTTCCTTTTCTTAAAGTCGCGGCATGGACTACGTATCTAAACCTTCTTTATCTTAAAAACGCAGCTTTGAACGCATATTAAAACCTCCTTTTTTTTAAGGTTTCGGCTTGAATTGCGTATCGAAACTTTTTTTTTTTAGAGACGCGGCACGGATTGCGTATTTAGACCGTTTTTCTTTTAAGGACATTCCTTCTGTTTCAGCTCGGACTACGTATCTAGACCGTCTTTCTCTTAAGGTTTCGGTTGCGGCTCAGATTATGTATCCAAACCTTCTTTTTTTTTATTTCCTTTCCTTTTTTTACAGCTTTACTTTTACTTAAGGCTACGGCTCAGATTGTATAGTATTGGATCGTCCTATACTTTGCGGTCGTATATTGTACCTACTTTCTCGTTTTTTTTGTATATCATTTACTACCTGTTTTTTGTGTCCCGTTAGGTAACATTCTTTTACAAATTCCCTTTGGTACAAATCTTTATCCTCTCAGTTTATCAAGTCAATAAGTCGTGCTATTTCGAATAGGGATTTTGTAAAGCGACTATTCCTGACTCTTAGGGTATTAATACCTCCACTTCATAGTTGTATTCGTAAGTCTTTGGCTATAAAGAGTTTTACTGTTTACCATATGCCCAACGTTCAGTTCGAATATCTTTTATGGAAATTATTCAGCATATCAGCTTCTTTTGTTTTCTCTTCTCAATAGCGAAAAATCACGGTAAAGATATACGTATTTACTGTGTATAGGTCTAGTTACTTAACTAGTATATCGATGGTGTTATCCCAAAGGCCTAAGTCTATTTCGTGTATCATAACCTTCCTTCTTCCTATATACTCGACCAAAAGGTCGAAATAATCGTTGGATTCCTCCGGTGTTATTAGTGTTGGGGCTATGATTGTAGGTGTCTTAGGGCGATTGGGTATAGCGATTTCTGTGTGTACCAGGTATATTGAATCGGCATAAATTGATGGTTTCGCGTCGTAATTAATTTAGAGTACGTTTAGATTTTAAAGTCTAAGGTGATTCGTTTCACGAACGGCAAATACAAAGTAAATAAGATAAACAAAACGGTCGAAGTAAAGCTACTAACGTTTGCTAATACAAGTAAATTTCAAACGATACGTAAATGAAACATAACCTCAAACTAGTTAGACGTTTAAAATTAGTTTTGTTAGCGTTTAGTAGTACTACATTAGTCAAGCCTCCAAGAAAACTCAAACGTTACAAGTATTAAACTTAAAACATATAAGGCGAACGTGGGTTTTAGTTTTTATTTGGTAAGTGGTCCGGATTATCGTGTTGTGGTCTATTTTGCTAAAACGAGTGGTTTAGTTGTTCCGCTTGTAGCCGCTCTTAGTTTCGTAAGCGGTTTGGTTGTCGAGATTAGATCGGACGGGTCTTAACGAAGGATTTCGAAAAATGGTAGTTTTGACTTACGTGACCTGGTACGTAATAGAACGCTTTTCAAAACGTGCCTGGGTATATTAAAGAGCCAAATAAGGGTTAATAGTGATGTGAAAGGGCTTTTAGTAGATAGAGCGCCAAATAAGGGTTGATAATATCTTATTAAAGTTGTTCTTTTTGAAGTCACTTAGATTTTACAATATTTGTATATATCCCGTGTAATTTTTGTAAAAACGTAGTGTTGGAGTATAAACAGTCGAAACCGCTACAACATTCCGTTGTTATGACCCAAGAACATCGGAGGGTCAGAAAACAGGCCAGTATAGGACTAAGCCACTAAGAACCTGATGTTCAACACATCAGGTAGAGATATCTCTTATGTCAGCAACCTTAGGGTTAGGGTTACGCACTAAGGATCATTTAGATCATGTTTCGATCCAACATGATTCAGCACTGAAGGCGTATGAAGGATGAAGGATATAAGGACACGGTCAGCACCACATAGATGGTATTTCCTTCATATTTCTTCAGTTGTCAATCAAAGTATTCAGTCTCAGTATATTCTGAATAGCCTCACGTCTTTTGATCATTACTTGCACGATTGCGATATTGTTTACTCAGCACCTCTGCTACCTTCTTGATAACATAAACCCTCTAACACCTTCTATATACTCACGGGTATTTAGTGTGATCATTACACCCGTTATAAGTATTTGACTTGTATTTATCCCTTTTTTCTTAGGCTATGTGTGTTAGAGGGAGTCGGCTACTAATTAATGTCGGTAAGATTTCAACCTATTTCACATGAAGACAAAAGAGTAAAAGAGTAGTTATAAGATTGGTATTTTTGAAGTAAAAGATAGATGATTCGAAAAAAGTATTCCAGGGAGTGCACGCTACGGATAAGAGGTTACAAACCTCTTATCCGGGTAGTAGCCTTTTTTCCGTACGCTCTGGAATACTCATTCTAAACCGCTCCACGTATAATTCACTCTGAAAGAGTAATCTGTAGCGTGACACGTTATTGTGCACGCTGAAGGAGTGCACCTTGCAACATAATGCACTGCCACCTCAATTTACTTACTATAGTGATATATAATAATATCTACAATGATAACAATAATAATAATAATTCTAAGAATGATACAAAGGAAATATCGATTATAACATCCTTAATAAACAATGAGAATTGTCAAAACTTATCACTAAAAACTTGAACAAAAAAACTACTTCTCAAACACATTGCGTTACTAAAAAGCAACCACACATAGAATTACCTCCATTTTACAACAAATAAATGACTATTATACTTGAAAATAAGCAAAATCGTAAAAATATATTTAAAGAATACGATAATAAATAAGCGGATAAAAATGCCTTTTGTAGACTTAACTAATCCCTTACTTATAATATTATCAACAATTATTAACAACAGCCTATTTTTCCAAAACTGCAAAAAAATGAGTCATACACTATATTGTATAAAAATAGTTGACAAATAATATTATAAGAGAATATTGAACTAATAATACTGTATGAAAATATTGAATGAACGATATTGTAAAGTTCTTTATTAAAACAAACTCTTGAACTGCAATGATTTATTTTCAACAATCTTTACAAACTCTCTTTCAAATAGTTTAGAAATTTGTAGAAAAAAACATATAGGAATGTAAAATCAAAGTGAATGCTTAACTTCGTAAACTAGGTATAGGTAAGGCCTCTTCCTATTTCAAGTGAACATAGAGTAGAAGAGTAATTGGAAAGATTAGTATTGTAGCAGTAAAAATAGTACGTCAAAAAGAGAAGAGGTATTCGGAGAGTACACACCATAGGTAGGAGGTTAAAAACCTCACTCAGGGAGTGGCACGCTATTATGCACTTTGCAGAAATGTACCTTGTAAAGTGGTATGTTACCGTACACTTTGAAAAGGTGTACTTCGAAACGTAGCCACTTACTAACTATAAGGATATATAGTGATATACATATAGGTAATCTTTTCTTTTTTCTATTACGGCCCATATTTGTTATTCAGTAATGATAGTGAAGTTTGTAAAGTAATTCGTATCCGTAGTTTAGTAATCATAGTCTTATTATAGTATAATACGTATTCATAGTTTAGTAAGAATAATATAATATCGGTGAAAATCAAAGAGGTTTGAATTAGTAATTTTTAGCCGCGGTAGTAATTGTAATAAAAGCTTGGTTAATTGAATTAATTTGTAGCGATATAGTTATTAATAATAATTGTTATTGTTTCCTATAGGAGAATGATGACGTAAATTCTATTAAAGTGTAATTGCGTAAGGATGACTACTGTTTGCACGTATTTTAGGGTTCGTATAAGCAGATATATCGCCGTTGGTTTAAGTAAAATTTATTTCTTCCTCCTATTGAATGACACGTACCTATAAATAATATAAATCTTAATCAATTAATTAACGTATATAAACTTAACTTATTATTTTAATTCCTTATTTTAAATCGTTTCGATAAAAAGATTACTTAACTAATTTCTATATATCAAAGTCACCCGTAAATAAATATCGCGTAAAAACAAAAGCCTTAGGCTTTGTTTAGCATGTAAATGTAAGCTAGTAAAGGCTATCGTTACCACCGCTATCCGCGTTGTTGCCGCCACTACTATTACCAATAGCTCTGCTTACTTGGGCACAATATCCTTAATCACCGCTTTTTTTTTTCCTTATCGTTCGTCGCCGCCGCCACTGAAATTACCATCATTTTCTTTTTTTCTCCCTTTTGCCCTTTCCCCCTTATTCCTAAGGGGAGAAACGGAGAGTATTTGAAGTTATAAACCTTACTTTCTCCCTATAGATAAAGACTTTATCACCCGCAGTAACCCTCTTCCGTCGCTGTAAGCGTAGTTTAGCAAAGCTGTAATGCGGTTCGTATCGCGAATCTTTCACGTATTTTTTGTTATATTAATATCCTTATACACGAGGTGGTCGAAACGGACTTTTCTCGACGCCTTGAATTATGTATCGCTAAGGTAAGTCACATGGCTTTTTTTAACGGTTAAGGCATTAAAGAGGCGTGCCCAAGTTAGTAGCATCGGGTCGTTAATGAATATGATTTATGTACTGTATATTATGTCTGCGGCTGCGGGTAAATTTATTACGGATTACTGATAAAACGGAGATATACCAGCCCATTATCACCCTTACAGGAAATTAATAGTTGATACGCCTTCATTTCGGTGGTTTTGGTGCTGTAGGCAAATGCCATATTATGCATTTACCGGCTTTATGGTTAACCTACTTGAAATTGAAATTTTCAAAGGCGAACCGAATTTTATTACGCTAGTAAATAACCAAAACAATGTGATACTAATAAATAGTAAGCGTTAGCTGGCTAACCAAAAAGTCGGTAGCTGTTATCGCGGCTTAAAAGCGGGGCCTACCTATGTATTATGTAAGTGAGTTCGACAACGTTATTTCGTATCGCCGTAAAAAGAGGAAAGACTCTACCGCGCCTTTTATTAAGGGTATATGGCCATAGGCGTGGGGCCACCCATCTGGTAGCGCCGATAACGGCATCGATGGTGGTAATAATAGTGGCGATAATACAAATGGAGAGGGTGGCAAAAAAGATGGTAGAGACGCGATGGTATCGCCCTTTGCCTTTCCCTTTAGTAATGAATAGCTGCTTCTTTTTTCTGGACCGACATATCCCGCTATTATATAAAACTTTGCATATTATTACAATTGTCTTTTAAAAAATTTCATACCGAAAGTGATAAATGTAAAAGATAAAAAGTAAGAGTAATTTTAGTAGAGACAATATATAAAAAATTGAAACTGATAATATATTGGAAACGGTATATCAGGAAGATTTAAAAGAGAATAATTACGTAAGAGCGTTTAAAATAGCGAATTTCAACAGAAATAAAATTTGAAAAGCGGGTTAAATAGCGGATTTAAACCATAACCAAATTTCAAGAATAGTGGAACCATATAAAACAATAGTAATTAGTATAAGGCGTAGAATATTTAATCTAAAAGGGGTCGTAAAACCTTTCTAAAAACCCTAACGAAGAGAGTACTCGTTAATACGAACGCCTTTAATACCCCGTTCAGAGTGCCTTTACTTATTATATTTATAGAGTTTGACTTGTTATCGATTGATCTTATTTCCTTTATTTCGCGGCATTTATACGATTCGCGTAAGGATATGATATCTATTGTGAAGTGTTTTTCATTTGTAATACAAAATTTAATCAGGTATTCGTAAAACAAAAAAAGAATTAGTATAAACGACAAGAAAAAGAGGGGTTTAAATTAAATTTCAAAATAATTATTCAGATAGTTATCGTTATAGTAATTCCCATATCGAGAACTTCAACTATATTATAAATTTTCGCGGCTCAAACGCTTCTTATAACCCTCTTTCATTAAGTCTAATTTCAATAAATGATATTGCTATGAAACGTAAATCCGTTTCGGATTAGTATTTAGTTACCAAAAAGAAAAACGAACTTTATTTACGAATTATAATTAGTATTATCAATAAAGGAACCGTTAATAAAGATAAATAGTTTCGTAATACGTATATTAAACGGAACGAATTGAAAATCGCCTCTTAAATTATATATTTACCGTGTAAGGCGTTGATCTAACGATATACATATATTGTTCGAAGGAGCGGTCTAGTATTAGGCGGTCACCCAAAAGTTAAACACTGCTTTCAGTTATATCATTAAAGTAAGTTGAACGCTACGTACGTGCTAGCCTTTATATTTATCGATCCTTTTTACGTTATTCAAAACTAAGAAACTAATTTTATCCAACTAACCTTTTTACGTAAGATTTAAAATATTGTTCCAAAAAGTGATTTTTGCGCCATTCAAGTAGATTATATTGGCTTTCATTCGGTACGTTTGAAGTTTCTACTGTAAAGGGACTGAGGCTAGTGCTGTCGCTCAAGGTAATTGGATTCTGTTCATAAACCACGATGATGAAGAAAGGAGAAACCCCTATTAGGGAGCTGTTGTGGAACTAAAGAAGATGGTGCAACCCGGTCACGTAATGTGTGGGAGCGTGTTTTCATGCGGCTTTCGAGTTGCTTCAAAGCACCATAAGAACGTGAGCAACCACTAGGGTTAGATTCCTGGTAAATACTAGTCAGGCATTAACCTGTAACATTACCATACAGCATAACCCCCTACCTCTTTTCTTTTAATTCTACCTAATTAAAATACACTTGTTACTGCTATGCCCAAGGGACACACCGGGGATCGAATTCAAAACCACTACTATAAAAACAGGTATTTTAACTAATAAACTACGAAACCGGTCAGGTTATAAAGGAAATAAGATAGCTGGCTTAAAAGCGAGCGGCACGTTTTAAATACCCTGAAAACCAACTTTTTTTTTCTACGCGTCGATATACAATATAAAGAAGGTATGCGAGGTAGCAGGCACGAAACGGCGGTTCCGAAAATATTTAAAATGTTGTAATTTCGTATAAAAGTTGTTAGGCTAAACTATTTTGTATTATGTAAAGGGCGCTCGAACGACCTTTCTCCCTGTATAAATAATTCTGTAAACCCTTACCCTTCAACTTTACAAAATTTTCTTACATCCTATTATCAGTATTATAATATGGCTTAACGTTAAATTCTAATTGAAAAAGTCTTTATATATATCTTCGCGTTTTCTCTTCTTTAAGAATAAATCCTCAATTAATTATAATTGTTAATAGAGCCATTGAAAGATAAATTAACTCCGTTGGTAAGCTTTTTGTTCCTTATAAATAAAGATACAGTTCCCAGCCTTATATTCTATGAATATATACCTTAATAATACCAGCGAACAAATATATTTCGAATTCATATACTATTCAACGTACGATTCTCGAAAGTTTTGTTAAGATATGAAGAGGAAGTTATATTTATATAAATGTAAAAAAGTCCTGAATAAATGGCTAAATACTGGCGTCCGATATCACCTTTATTTTGTCAGTGTTATAAGCTGTAGTTTGGATTCTTCATATATGTTATTGAATTCAAATCCGAATATAAACGAGTTTATAAAGCAATTATCCAAAGCTTATTTCACGTTCGACACTGAAAATCGGGGTAAATTGAGGTATTAGTGAAACGCTTTCCAAGTGGTAACGAGCGGGAAAAAAACGTATAAAGGTAGGTTATCGCCGTAGAAAGGGTAATGAAAAATCGACGTATTATGTAGAGAAAGATTAACATTAGAGGCGGTGCGGGTTTTATATTTGCCACCCCTATACTCTTTGATATCTTACGGGCTATATAGCTCCTAAACAAGGAGCGTAATTCCTAAGTAAATTTTCGTATTCCAAAGGAAGCGTAGAAAATTTGGTTAGCGAACAAGTATGAAATATAATTGAAGGCAACTAAAAATCTTATCTAGGTATTTAAACGTATTAATGGGAAGTTAGGTTATATGAATGCTAATTTATACAAGTTGATGAGAATAAATAAGAAATTTAAATCTGAAAATAAAAACCAATTTTTTAATGATATATTGAGGTAATTTGTCATAGCTTATTTTTTGTTAGTATAGTATTACGTCTATGTTAAGTACTCGTGTATGGGATAGGCGTAAAAACTTGTCTTTATATTCGCATGATTCATAATGTAATTCGACAAAATCGAATACTATGGTATTGAAAAGGCTGATAAGCAGCGTTTATGTAAAGTATACGTAATTTATTCATTTAATTGAAACCTTCTATTCTGACGGGTTATTAAATTAGGTAGAGCTGGTTGGATGTTCAATACAAATTAATAAAATGCTTGTAACGTAGTATTCCGATTTCATTTCACCGTAGCTTCAGATAATGATAATGGCTTGCGATCAAAAGTCGCGAGTTTATTAACTTCAAAGCAAATCCGAAAGGATTCGAATAAAAAAAATTTATACGTATTTTCCTTCTAAAATATTAAATTTTATAATATAAAAATCAATTATATGTGTTTTACGTTATTTACCATAATGTTGATTTAATTAGCTTTTGAATAATTCGTCTAGTTTAATAATATTTCAAAAAAGTTCAACGTTGTCGTCGACTCAAAAACGTTTTATAGGGAAACGCCGTTTATTAAAAACTTTCTTTATACATTATTACGTTATCATAATTATGGTTTATACAAACTCTATAACTTCGCTGATACGTTGGACGAAATCTTGGTCTCATACGCGTAATATTATAACTGTGACGAAAAAAACGTTATACTGGTTATATAAAGTCAATATAATAACCATGGGTTATGAAAATAACTTCATACCAATAAAATATATATCTCCATTATTTAACACTTATTCATAACCAGATAATATACGGCTTTGATTGAATTAGGTATAGATAATTCAAAAACGTAAATACGTTAAAACTTTTTAATTAATACGTTTGGTTATATTGTCTGTTTCAGGGTAAAAAGCAGTACTTCAACGTTACTTTACTGTCGGTAAAATCTTTACCTATTCACGTGAAATTAAATGAGTAGAAGAGTAATTATAAGATTGGTATAGTTGTAGTAAAAGATAGATATGTCAGGAAGAAGTATTTCAGAGAATGCAAGCCACGGATGGGAGGTTATAAACCTCCCATCCGGGTAGTGGCCCTTTTACCGTACGTTCTGGAATACCTATTTCAAACCACTCCATATATTAATATGCGGTTAGAAATATCTATTACTAACCGCTCCACACATAGTGTACTTTACGTTCTATAAGATTTTAGCCAGCAGCGTGGCACATTATTGTGCACCCTGTAGGAGAGCACCTTACAATACAGTATACTACCACTTAGCCTATGTCCACTATCCATAAAGGTATATATTAATATCCATAAAATAAATCCTTTGTTTCCTCTTTATAGGCATATAAACTAGTAGCGATAGTGTAGTTGTAGCGAGTACGTATATATAGCTTTGTAATAATAATGTGGTTGCGGTACTAATTGTAAAGGGTTAAATTAATGGGGTTTGAAATGATAGTGTGGCTTTGGTACCAATTGCAAAGATGCGAATTAGCAAATCTGGCTTCGGTAGTAATTTAAAGGTTCGAATTAGTAATTCCTAGCCGTGGTAGTAATTATAGTAAAGACCTGATTAATATGGTGAATCGGTAACGATATGGTTGTTGATACTATTTTTATTAGTCCCGATAAAAATGTAATTACATAGGCGTTGTAAAGGTAATTGTGTAGTGGTGATTACGCCATTACGTGTTTTAGGTTAATATAAAAAGATATATCGTTATCGGTTTGAACAAACCTTTTTTCCGTTCCTTTTAAAAGACGTATATCATTTGTTAATATAAATTCCCTATGCTAATTTCACTTAACATTTATTTTAAATGTTAATGAAAACCGCTTCAATGGGTTGATTATCTAACTAATACCTATATATCAACCTTTCCTTTACATAAATGCCGCGTAAAAACCGGTCGGCCAGGCGGTAGTTAGCGCGAGAACACCGTCGCATCGCTGTCACCACTGTCGCAGTCGCAGTCGCCACCGCCACCGCCGTTACTAGCTCGCCCTTATTAGGCACAATCTCAACCATAACCGCTACCCCGACCGTTACCGCCACCCCGACCGTTACCGCCACCCCTACAGCCCCCCTTAAGCCCCACCACCACCGCCTCAGCCCCGTTTTCCTTTGTTGCCTCTGTTACCCCATCCTCTGCCACCGCCGCTTCTACCCCCTTACCGGCGTCACCAGATGCCGCCATAGCTATTACCACCTTACCGGCTTTATCAGTCTCTGCTGCCGTTACCACACCCCCCCCCCCTTTCTTTTCTTTAAATTTAATATCCTAGGGGACAGAGTGGTAGGCTTTAAAGATTATCAAATTTACTTTCTCCCTACAGGTAAAAACCATCTTATTTGTAAGGCCCCTTCAGCGTTGTAAACATAGGTTTACGAAGCGTTTCCGCGGTTTGTAATACCTTAATCCACCCATATATATACTTTTAATATTTTATTAAATGAAAAGCATGAGGTGAACTTATTTCGTCGACTGAAACTTTACATCGCTAAGGTACGCCACAAGGCCTTTTTAACGCGTAAAGAGTTAAAGCGAAGTATTCGGGTTCATAGTCCTAGGCCATTAATAGATACGCCCTATATGCCGTATATTGCGTCCACAGCCGCGGATAAATCTGTTAACAATTATTACGAAAACGGGGGTCGTTTAGCCTGTTATTATCGTTACAAGCGGACTGGTAACGGATACGCCTTTGTTTCGTTGATTTTAAGGCAATAAGCCGAGGCCGTATTACGCTACCGCCGGCTTCATAATAAGTTTTAACTGAACCATGAAAATTTCTTTTATTGAAAACGTAGTATCCGAGATACTTTGAGAAATAATCCTAGTCGTAAATAAATGAAACAAGTCAATGTCAATTAGTACTGGTTGTTATTCGGCGGATGAAGGAATAGGTAGTCGTTATCGTTATTCAAAAATCAAGCTTGCGTATGTATTATGTAGGAGAATTTAACGATGTTATCGCGCGTCGTCGTAAAAGGGTAAAAACTTCCTTACGACTTTAGATAAGGGTATACGACCTAATACGTAGGGTTATATTTTCGCTGATGCTGGTGGCTTCGACGGTTGTAATAGCGGTAGTATTGGTACAAAAGGGGAAGGCAGTGAGCAGAATGATAAGGATGGGACAACGTTTATTTTCCTTTTCCTTTTGGCATTGATTAGTAGCCCTCTTGCCTGGGATAGCGTGCCCGCCTAGATTAATGTAATTGTTTTCCTTAAAATCGTATATAAGTAATAAATATAATGAGAAATATAGAATATAAAGAAAGGGAATGCGTTCAAATTGGTGCGATGTCGTAAATTAAAATCTAAAGGAGCAAATAGTGAAATACAGGATCAAAATACGTAAGATAAAGTGCAATGATATATAAGAGGTGGCGCGAAATGGAATATGTAAATAGAGGAATGAAAGAAATGGAAAATTACGTCGGGATAAGATATATAAAATAAATAGTGACAGAATATTGAAAGCGGTGCGAAATAGTAGTGTTAAATAAATATAAAATCGGAGAGCGGCATAAATAGTAAATTTCAGACCGTTTTAAATTGGTAAAAGTGGTTCAATAATTTATTGGTTTAGTAACACTTTTTAAACAACTTTGATAAATAGTGTATTTATCAATATTTTAATTTTTAATGTGTTATTCGGAGTAGTTTTAGTTATTGCGTTAGTTAGGTTGGAGTTTCCATCGATTAACCCAGTTTCCAAGATTTTATATAGTTTATATAACTCGCGTAAAGATATAATATCAATTAATAAACGTTTTTCGTTTATGATATTTAATTTCATCAAATTCTTGTAAAACGAAAAAGAAGTTGGTGTATATAACGAAAAGGATAAGTTTTATTTTAAAGTTCAAAATAATTATAAGGATATTTATCGTCATAATAATTCACGAATCAAATTTTTAATTATATTATAAATTTCGAAAGTTAAAACGCTTGTTACATCCTTTTTACATTTGATAATGCTTTAATAACTAAGGTTTTAATAGTATGTAAAGTAATTTCGTATTAAGGTGTTGTTGTTAGAAATTAAAAAGAAGTTGATTTGCTAATTGGAGTCTGAGTCATTACGGAAAAAGCTGTTAGTAAAATAAATAGTTTTGTAATACGTATATTTAGTAGCTTAAATTGTAAATCGCTTTATGAATTATATTTTTGTCATCAAAGGCGTTTGTTAAACATTTTAAGAATAACGTTTGACAGGGCGGTGAAATATTACGCGGCGATTGAAAGGTTAAATACCGCTTTAATTTAAATAATAAAAGTAATCTAAACGTTATGTATGCGTTTACATTTGTATTTTTCAGCCCGTTTTTCGTTATTTAAAACGATAAGGGAGATTTTGTTTAACTACCCTTTTTACGTATGGCGTAAAACGCCGTTCCGAAGGGTAATAGTAACGCCATTGAAATAGATTTTGTAGTCCTCCGTTACATACGTTTTGGGTTTTACTTTTAAGTCAGCCCTTCAAAACTTTTTTTGAATGCGGAAAACGAGGCGTTATATAGCGTTAGTATATCATCCGTTTGTAGACCCGTTAATATAAAGCCATTAAAGCGGGCCGTTAATACTAATAGGTATGGATTGAAGGTTGAATTAGTTATTTTTAACCGGGTTTATAATATCTTTGGTTGGTTTTATATTAGTAGTTATCGACTTTAACTAAACCGTAAAGAGGTTTTATAAAATGTAAAATCGTTTCAGGCGGGTAGTTTTTTTCAAAATCCTTAGATATATCGGCGTAATTACGTCGTTTAAGCTACTCCTCAAACTAAGTATGTGTCTACGTTATGAAACATATATTTATATATGAGTTGTTCGATGTATTAAAAGAGGTTACGAACATCAAAATTAAGCGGTGGTTAGTCCATTATAAGGTGGGCAACTGAGTTATAATATTTTTATTATTATTATCGTTATCATTATTTATAATTAGGCGGATTTTTTTCGTAAGACTTTTCGGTTGTATTTATAATTTCTTAGATGAGGCGAATATGAAAAACTTTGTAGGCGCCGTAAATCATCGTGTTAAACTGTTTAAAATGGAATACGCCCTAATCGATAAGGGCAGGTATTACTATTTGGGTAAACTATTTAAACGGGGTACCTAAGCCAAATATACTGTCTTTGTAGCGGGGCTTTATGTTAAGCTCGCGGTTTGCCATTTTCTTTTAAGTGATAAAGAAGTCCTAGGGAGTTTTTTGGATTTCGAGTTAAAGGGGTAGCCCCGACGGCGAGGTATTCATGAGGTAAGTATAAAAGGGCCTGTTATATTGGATGGGAGCGGACCGGATACGGGATTCGGAGGGTAGGCTGTAATTGGGAGCGATCTGGATTTATTGTTTTAGGGTGTATTTCGTTTGCGGTTTTATTTGGATTACGGTTCGAGCCTTTTCTTCAGTCGCTTTTTCATACTTTCTTACCATCATAAAGGGAAAATGATTTATACCGTTTGGAAAATTCAAAAATATATTAAAGCTTTTAAACCTATGAATCTGTTCAGGCGAAATTTATCCGTCTTTCGTTTTTGAAATTGAGACGTTGAATTTTAATGATAGGTTTCAAGTATTAGTGTTAATTAAGCCATTCCTTTTGTTTGACTATTTGAACACGTCATTATTATATTTTAAAAGACGTAATATTTCTATAGCTTTTGTTATTATATTCGCCCTTTATATTGTAATTAGTAAAGCATGAAGTTTATATAAATTTTCTAGGAAATATTGAAAATAAGGAGCGTAAGGATAAGCATATTTAGGCTAAAGGTGTTGTTAGCGTCGTTAACCATTATATAGAGGATATATTTCTTAAAATTAATACCTTTTCAGTTTTTGGATAATACCGTTTAGGCTTTTTTAAGGGGTTTATAATATCGTTTACATTTGCTAATACTATATAGGGCTCTAACAAAAATTGACTAGTATTTTCTGCCTGTTATCCAAATTTTCATAGGATATTAGGTAAAGTTGAAAGCCGTATTGACGTTGTATGTAATTTAATTCAAAGGCCTTAAGTAAACTTTTTACGCGTAGTTAACAAAAGAGTCTCAACAATTTGTAACGAAAACTTTGCGTGTAAACGTGGCGGTTAAAAATAATATTATCGCGTTGATAGAGTAAAGAACCGGTAAACTATTTAAATATATAATATTGATAATTACTTATAGTTAAAGTTAACATCGTCTAAAATATGGAATTAACATCGGCGCGAGCTTATAAATATATCTAACACTTATGGTAAAACTTTTCGATAACCTTAAATACGTCCTTTTTTACATCCGTATAAGCTACGACATAAAGTAGGCGTAAAAGGCGTTTTGTAGCCGGGTATTTGAATCGACGGTGTGAAATCCATAATTTCAGTTACGTTAAGCAAATAACTTTCATTATACGTATTTCGGATAAAAACTATACATAGCCAAACTTAAGTTGAAATGGTATGGATACGTTATCTGAAATACGGATAATTTGGTTAGTTGTATTCTGGACCTCAATTCCGCGCATATTTATATTAGCTGATAAAAATAGAAAGAAATTTTTAAAGTTAATTACGTAAAACTTAACCCGTCTCAATCGCGTATCTCTAATAACATTCCTAAAGGATAAATTTTTGCATTTACTAAATAGAACTTTTCGGTATTTCAATATTAGGTTGAATTTAAATTATGGAAACTTTGTTATAAAAGCTTCAAATTATTGTTTTTCGGCCGTTAAGATTTTAATGATATCGGTATTAGGTATAATTCCCTGAAATTGTTGCTGTATTAGTTTCAAGGTATAGATTGTAATATTAAAAAAGTGTAAAACTTTTTTTTTCGTAATTTAAGCCTGTACTGTATAGGGAGGAAGTATCTTATAAGCCTATAGCAATAAGTAGGCGGTTTTGTTATTTTGGGTCATTAAATAAATATTATTTCCTTTAAACTTTTCCTTTCCAAAGGTATATTAGTAAGAGAAGGGGTTAAGCTTATTGTTTGTTCCCTTGTATTTGGTTGCCTATAATATAAAATTGGTTTTTGTCCGGTTTTCCAATATTTGGTCAGCCTAAAATTGTCGTTTGATCCGAATTTAATCGTTACCGGGGTAGTTCGTAAATTAGTAGTTGATCTTACCATATACGATGCATCGCTTTTACAAACTTGTAAAACTCTGTATACATTTACGCAAGTATTGTTATGGCTATAGTGCGTTGGGCCTATTTCCAATAAATCTTTTTTTATCCTGTGTTACCCGATTTTCATTCTTAGTACCTGTGTTTTAGGAGTTCGTTTTAATTTGGGTATATTTTATACCTTTGATTCAAAACGGTGTAAATAGTTTCTGCGAGATTCATTTTGGTAATACCGCCCTTTTCTTTGTTTTTACCAGCTAAAATATTAATCCGAGTTTTTTCTGTCGACGTATAAAGGGTTTGAACGATATTTGACAATTTTCATCAAAAGCTTTTCATTTCTTTTTAGTTTTGAAAAGTGAAGAGCCCAAATCCGGGGGTGTAAAACATACCTTTATTATTATTGAGATAGACAACTTATCTCCTTTATATTTCGATTTAAAGGCTTTCTAACACTTTTGAAATTTAGTTTTCAATGCGTTAAAAATCTTTTATGGGTTTTTATCGGCGTTTTCCTGTTGGTTTTCCCCGGATTTCCAAATCGTATTAATTTAGTTTTTATTGTAAAATTTGTTGTTAATTTCCGTATCGAGATAAGATTTTATGCGGATGTAATACTTCGCAGATTTAATTATTTACGTAAGGTAATATAAATATTAATTTTTTTAACTTATTCGGATAATATACCAGGCTAAAAAATATAAAATTAAGATGCTTTAATATTTAATTTCTTTTATATATCAAGTATGGTAAGTATCTTAATGTCGAGTATATTTTATAGTTCGCCGCTATATTTTCATCCCTTTTCTAAAGACTAGTGAAGTTAATAAGCTTTATAGTATCGTTTTTTTAGTAAAAAATCGGTGTGATAAAAGGTTACGGTAAAGGTCGTAGTTGACAAGTATTGGTTCCTAAGGCTCGTATCATCGTTTCACGCAGTTTCATATTTCCTGAAACGGGTTGTTTTCAGTGTCTTAGCCGTGTCCTTTTTGGTTTAACAGATTATTTTCGGTGTTTCGGCCGCTTTCGTTTTAACTCAACGGGGTATTTATCGTATATAGGAAGTAGTTTGGTATTTAGTTCTACTTTCCAGTATATATTGGTATAGGTGCATATTATATTTGTATAGTAAATGAGGAATACGGGCGGTTTTCTGATTTTAAAGGTGTATATTTTTAATGCGGAGTACGGGTATAGTATTAGATCGTCCCACGCCTTATATTCATCGTTTAGTCCGTATTTCTTCTATTAACTGTTTTAATGTTTTGTGAGATGATATTATTTTATAAATCAATTTTGGTTCATATTTATATCCTCCTACTTTGGCAAGTTTTTAAGTTATATTACTTCTAATAAGGCCTGTCTAAAGTCGTTTTTCTACCTCTTTGAGTATTAATATCTTTACCCGACAATTAAATTCATAAAACGTTAGTAATAAATGGGATTACTATTTGCTATATACCTAACGTTCAATCCGAGAATCTTCTACAAATGTTGTTCAATATATGAGATCTTGAGGTTTTCTGTTCTTAACAGAGAAAAAGAACGCTTAGAATATATGTATTCTTTATATATAATTCTAATTTCTTAATTTGTAAATCGATGGTATTATCCCACAAGCTTAAATTCATTCCTTATATTATAACCTTTCCAATACCTATAAATTAGATCAAAGAGTCTAAGATAACGTTTCCTTTTCCCAGTGTTATTAGTATTAAGGCCATAACTGTAAGTGTTTTGAGACGGTAAGAGATAGTTATTTCTACGTATACCTAATATATTAGAATGGCGTTCATTATTAATTTCGAGTTGTGGTTAGATTTAGGTACATCTATAATTCAAAGTTTAGGGTAATTTGGCATATATAAAGTAATTAAAAAAATTGCAGCTGTCTGAATAATACTATTAACATTTACTAATACAAAGAAATGTTAAACAATACGTGAATGTAACGTAATTATAAATCGGTTAAACGTTTAAAATGAGTTGTATTAACGGTTAATAACGTAACATTATTCAAACGGATAAAAAAATTCAAACGTTGTAAAAACTAGATACGAAATACATAATGCGAATATAGGAAGGCGAACAGGGCAAAGTTAATATAGGTATGGTGAGGTATAGTATATAATCTAGTATATGAGTCCTAGTTCATATTTAGTAAGCGGTTCGGATTGTGGTTTCGTGTCTACTTTTATTAATACGAGCGGTTTGGTTACTTTATTTGTAACCGCTTTTAAATTAAACGAGCGGTTTGGATACTATATTCGTAACCGTTCCTATCTTTTTCGAGCGGTGTAGATTATGAATTTCACATTGGATTAATCCCAATGAAGGGTTCCGAAACATGGTCGTTTTGGCTTACATGATCTCCTACGTAATAGGACGCTTTCCATAAAGTCCCCAGGTATATTAAAGCGCCAAAAGAGGGTAAACAGTAGTGTAACGTAGCTTTGAATAAATAAAGCGCTAAATAAAGATTAATGTTATCGTGTTAAAGTAATCTTTTTTAAGATATTTAGTTTTCATAGTCTTTATATAGATTTCTTGTCATTTTTATAAAAACATAGTGTTAGAATACAAACAGTTAGAACCCTTAAAACATCCTTCTAGAAGTATTTAACTTGTATGTATCTTCTTTTTCCTAAGTTATATATAATCGACCGAATCGACTATTCATTATTATTGGTAGGGTTTTTATCTATTAACGTAAAGGTAAATAAGTCATAAAAATAATTATAAGATAAGTATAATTATAATGAAAAATAAATATGTTAAGAAGAAGTATTCCAGAAAGTACACGCCACGGATAGGAGGTTATAAACCTCTTATCCGGGCAATGGCTCTTTTGCTGTACGATTTGGAATACTAATTCCAGACCGCTTCATGCATGGTATAATTTGCGTCTTAGACGAGTGCAGCCTATATCATGGCACGTTATTATGCACCTTGTAGGAAAGCACCTTACAATACAGTGCACTACCACTGGACCTATGTATATTATCCATGAGAGTATATAGTAATATTCACATTTACCCTTGTTAAATCGTAACAAGGCATTTAAAATCCCTCAATCGAATTTCATCTTCGATTATTAACGATCGTACGAAAAAAATCCGTAAAACCATTGATAATAATCTGAAAAAAGTTTTACTTAAGCTCCAAAATGTATAGTAGTTATGATCTTAAGGGTGTTAGATTTAATTAAAAGGTCCGTAATAACTATAAAATCACATAGGTTGCCATCACTTTTTAAAGCAAGTTCATTATGAAATCGATGAAAAGTCCACTTCAAAGCTGTTCAAAAACCGAAAAAGATTTAAAAAGTCTTTTTAGAAGGTGTTTCCAATGATTAGTACGCTTACAAATATCGTAATTACGATAAAAACAGCGGTCAACGCGATATAAGCCGGGTTAAAAGTACGTTTGAAAAGGATAATAATAATAATGTTGTGGCCCAAGCAATGAGTAAAAAGTAAATCGTAAGTAACTTAAATTAACGCGGTAATAAAAGGCTTGTAAAAAAGTACCTAAATACGTTGGTGAAACCTTCATACCTTATCGTTATTCACCAAATATTTTAAAATTAAAACATTGAATATTCTGTCGTCGTCAATATAAATATCCGTATGGAAATATCGATTACCTATATGTATTATACGGACTAGTCAGGGATAAATGATATCTCGTGTGATAACGACGTTCTTACAACTTTCAAGATTAATACAAGTAAAAAGTTCGTAAACTTTTAAAATAAATTCCTTGGTAACCGTTAACCGGGAGACATATATACGCGAAAAAGACTCCAAAACATCATATTCGGGGCGTAATAATGAAAATTATCGGCTGAAAAGACGTGAATCAAATAATTTTTACTAGACTACCTAATTTCTCCACAATAATATATCAAGTCGTATGTAATACTCCCTTTTTTGTAAATGAACGTAAAATAAAGTCGTGAAATTCTTAGAATTTAATATAATAATTGTTCAAAAAACCGTCGTATAATTATAAATTGATTCAAGATTTTTTTAATTTATTCAAATCGTCATTAGTATTGTTATACCGCGGAGTTTCGCGTTTCCTTCTTTAAAATAACTTATAATACCGAGTAACATTTTATCATGTATTTCGTAATTATATGACTGGAAACCCCCAAAGAAATCAATACATTACTAGAAGTAAGTTACCATAGTCTTAGAGTCAAAAAAGGAAGTTGTTTAAGTCCTAACCGAAATAGTCGGTTTTTTAAAAAGGGTTATAGTCAGAGTTTTATTAAGCGAGTACAGGTTCGGAAAAACAATTAGTTTAAGCTGTTCGAAAATAGTTTTTGTCTTAAGCCCTTCACCGAAAGACGTATTTTTACGGGTTATATGAAGTAACGTCCTATGAATAAACGAATATACGCGAATAAAATGTCGATAAAAGCTTACGAAGTTAATAAAATCCCGCATATTTAAAATTAACATAAAAGCTTTTTATTACCGGATAAAGCGTAGCCTTTCCGGGTTTATAAGGACGCCGACATTAGCCTTAATAACGAATCCCAGATATTTGGCTTTCTAAACGCCGAATTCTTATTTGGATATGTCGAGTTTAAGTTACGTGACGTTCAAAAAGTTGATGATTTACTTAGCTGGAGAGTTGTAATTAACAAAGATACCTTTGAAGTAAACGAGAATATCGTCGATGATAACTGAGTAAATATTTTATGAAAAAGAAAAAGAAAATTATTAATATACCTATAAAAAGTGGCTAACATATTAAAAAGATTAAAAGGGGTAATGATCTGTTTGAAAAATTCGAAACGTATACAAAATACATTTTTTTCACTCGTCTTCCTTCTTGATACAAATCTTATAAAAAGTAATTTTAATATGAAACTTTATAAATCACTCAAATTAGGAAATATTTATGAATTTTTTTTCTAATAAAGACAATCAGGTAACGATTTTCCTTTATAATGAGTTTAAGTCGATGGTAGTTGATATAAAAACGTCAATTACCTCTGGCGTTTTTAATAAGGAGTGCTGGGGTACCAATACGAAAACAATTTGTTTAATTATAATTTTAATAGACTTATTTGGTTAACGTGTTTAACTTTATAGAGAGTTTTATATAAGATATACCGTATGACGGGCCTTATAGAGCCTTTAAGGTTTAGCTTTGGTTACCGGAATGAAAGTCGAATATATAGTTTAATTTAAAACGATAAAGAGCTAGTTTATCATCAAGAGCTTGGTCGAATAAGGGAGCGAACTCATTGAAAGCGTCGGAAAATTTATCGTCGACGAGAATAAATGGTTTTGGAGCAAATACCTCATTAATATTTTCGAAGTAAACGGCTGCAAGTCGCGCAATGGAGGCTTGGTTTTTACAGGCCATTCGTAAAATGACGTGAAATTTAGCGGCGCAAACCCCTTTAGACGTGTTTTAAATAGGCGTGAACCCCCGTTTCCAAACAAGATAGTTACCCGATTATAACAAAACGAATATGTGTTTTTAAACGGCGTTAATAACTTATGAATACTCGATTCAAGTTTTACTTGAAATGATAGCGTATTATAGCAAATGAAAAATATAAACATATACCCAGTAATGTCATTTATGAACGTTGATATTTAAAAAGATTAAAAAACTAAATCGTAATGGAAAACCAGGTAGGTAATATTTAACTTCGCCATATTATTGTAATAAAATGAAAATACTTAATAACTTATAACGATTGGTAAAATATTCATTCGCAACATTATAATATTTATAACCTATATCAATCGAAACGTGAATAAAATAAATGAATTTATAACGTAAATTTTGTATAAACGGAAAAATATTTAAAATCTAAGAACGTAATCACCAGATCAAATTCAAGTTTTGTCAACTTTCATACGCGATCATATATAAAAGTTACATTTTTAATTTTCAAATTTTAATAATATTTTCCGCCAAAATAAGATGAATTTTTATAGTAACTTTCACGTTAAAGTCGCTTGGGCGTTACACTGGGTCCAACGGGCAGGCATAAATATAATAGCCATCTCCGTAGTTACCTAAGAATAACTAAAATTCCTTACTATATTAAAGTTTTAAATGTATAATCTAGGCGGTACATCGTTTGGAAGCGGCTTAAAAGATATTCCAGCTCCTTATAATAACATTACCCTAGTCATCTCGAGCGGGCATATCACTACTACTATTTTTACTACGTAAAATATTTTTAGTCGTTACGTGAATATTGCTGTAATAAATACGAAAGTTATAAAGTCGTTCATCGATAAGTTAAACGTGAGCGAACCATTGGTTATAATCTGCGCGTATATAGAAGCGGAGTAATATATTAGCTAGTGTATCGTTCATAGATTCCATTGAAATAACGAGTTTGGTGGCGGATTTTCAGGCCATGTCGCCAGCTTTCGTAAATAAAGCCTTCCAAACGTTTTAAGAATGTAAAATCGCTTACGAATTCCTCATTTTATATTGGTAAGCCGAAAAATAATAGTTTTAACCTCTTCAAGGTCGTAATAGTAAACGTAAGTTAAAAGTAAACGTAAGTATAATTAAAAAGGTATCTGGGTCGTTCATATTTCCGTCACCTTCACAAGTATAGTAACGTTTTATAACAGTTTTTTTCAAGCTCTTTGATTGCTGAACAATAACGTAAAAATATTTGTAACACCGATATATTTCTGGGTTTTACGTAATGTACGCAATATTACAGCTTTATATACTAGATAACGTAATTTATTACCGGATAATCTAATCGCTTAATAAAATATTTTATGTTTAGGTCATGAACGCCCGTTGAATAGGGCGCCGATATTGTAATCTAAATTAAGAAAATCTGAATTTACGTTGTTTCAGAAGTTAACGCGGTCTCAGGTAAGGAAGGGCGTAATAGTTATGTTATTTCTAACTTACGTAAAGAAAACCTCTTAAGAGGAGCATCGGCCCAAAAACTTAGGCGTGCCGAGAAATCAGAGTACTCGAATTATATTCGTTAATGCGTTTTATTCATTAATATTCCGTTATTAGAAATTTAAAACGTATTTTCGAATGACTTGATTTTACTCGATAAGTTTCATACGTAAGGCGTTGGGAAAACGATTGTATTAATCCATAAAGTAATTGTATTAGATTGCTAAGGTACATGAAATCCATTTCTTAACGCGCATATCTAAAAATATTTCCTAGAGCTTCAGGGTTGAAATTTAAATGGTTAAAGGATAATGATATAAACTTAGGTTATAACTGGTAACGAAAAGTTAAAATACCATCGGAAAAGGAATCGATGTTTTTATGTAGAGGAACTAAAGCCAAAGCTAATACTTAGGAAGATCGGATTTCGTTTATGAAACTCGATTAAAAAAAAGAAGAAACCCGTATTAGGAAGCTGCTGCGAAGTTGGGGAAGATAGTGCAACCCGGTTATGTAACGTGTAGGAACATGTTGATATGCGGCTTCCAAGCTGTTCTAAAGCACCGTAAGTATGTGAACAACTACCAAGGCTAGATCCTTAGTAAATCCTAACCAGAAACTAGCCTATAACATTGCTTTTAAGCCGGCTTTCCAAACATTTCTCTTTTTAAATACGGAAAAAGACGCGTGATACAAAGTTAACGTATTATCCGTTTATATACATATTGATACAGATCTTTTCAGAAGTTTTATTGAAATTAATAAATATAAGCAGAAAGTTAAACTAACTATTCAGAGCTGGTTTTTATAGTACCTTTGGCAAATGTTATACTAGTATATAATAGCCTTGAATAAGCCTTAAAATAGTTTTATAATACGAAGAACTGTTCTGGTAAGTAATGTTTTCGAAGTATTATAAGTATATACACGTAAATTCGGGTTTAAACCCCTTTCAAAACTATGTATTAACCTACATATAAGTAGGAAACTAAATATAAAAGCTGTAGAGCGAGAGTAAAGGGGAGGTGAACGTTGAAATTAAATGATAGATTACCCTTTGTAAAGTAAGCTATTAGGTTATAATATTTTCATACCGGCGCTATTATATTTCTTCAATATAATTGGCTTTTTCATAGGGTTTACTGGTCCTCTCTTTTCTTTTATAGACCAGTCATATAGGAAAGATTTCATGGGTGTTATATATTGTTATTTGAAATATTTTCAAGCGAAAAACGCCTTATCACATTAAGTTAGTTATTTTTATTGACGTAAACTGTTCAAATGATGTACCTGAGATGGTAATAATGACTTTTAGGCGAAATTATGCACTTAACTCTCGGTTTTCCGTTTCCTTTCACATCATAAAAGAGTTCGTAATAAAATGGTTAAAACGTCTTTTATTTTTATAGCCAAGTGGGCGCCGTTAGCGACATGATATTAGTCTCTTTGTTTCGAGCGCGCTAGTTTCGTGTAGTGGTAAATGTTTTAACGCGGTATCCGCGGTATGTATTAAATCCTCTGGCGGCCTAAATTCGTTATTTGAAAAGTGGCTTCGTTGGAACCGTTAGTTGGATTACGGTTTTAGACCGTTTCTTTGTACCTTTTCCCTTTTATAATCTCGAACCATTATTTAACGAAACTAACTATACTATTTAGAAAGTCTACGAGTATATCGTAGCCTTCAATCCATCAATTTCCTAGAGGACATTTTATTCATACTTCAATTTCTAAATTATGCCCTCCAATCGTAGTGTTAAGTCCAAAACTCTAGTGTTATACTGGTTTTTTTTTATAGCCAATACTTTCGAAACCTTATTTTTAGCTTGTAAAAACTGAACGCTATTATGGCTTTGGTCATAGAATTCACCTTGGACAATGTCATTGATAATTGTGTAAAGTTTGTATAAATCTTTGGGTAAACATAAAAAAAAAGAAGTGTAGGAATTAGCCCACTCGCGCCAAAAATGTTATAAACGGAACCAACTACAATTTATAAGATAAATTCCTTAAAACTACTAACCTTTAACTCTTTAGACAATACAATATACGCTTTGTGAAACAGTTTATGATATAGTTTAAACTTTCAAATAACTTATGGTACTTTTACTAGTATTTGTTTACATTTATTACCGGGGATCCTAAACTTCATACACCATTAAGTCGAGTCGAAATCCGTTCCAACCGCATGAGTAAATTAGTCCGAAGGCTTTAAGTGAAAGTTTAACAAACAATTCATTAACGTATCTCAATAATTTATAATAGAAACGCTTCGCGTAAATTTCGCGGCCTAAAATAATGTTGTTCCGTCGACTTCATATAATACCGGCTCGCTTTGAAGATACATTATATACAAAAACACCTCGTAGTTAAAGATCATATCGTTTTGGGGGTGGAATTTCAACCGCTGCAAGGCCTGTAAGTGTAGCTAGTATTTAAAATAGAATTTTCTGATAGCTTCAAGCACTTATTTTACTATATGTGTAACCTATAATATGAAGAAGCTGTAAAAGTTTTTTCGTAATTAGGTATTCGAAACAGCGATGTAATATTTGTAATTGAAGTTTTATAAAGTAAACAGCTTTTATTATACTTGTTTCAGGGAAAAACTACCAGTATCTAAACTTAATTCAAAGTGGTACGGATATGTTATCTGAAGGGTAGATAAGTTAGTTAGTTATAATTTGAACCTAGATTCCGAATTTACTTTCATCAACTGAGAACAATAAAAATAACGTTTTAAAGTTTATCACTTAAAACTTCATCGGTTCAAATCGTATATTTTCAACAACCGTTGTAAGCGACGAATCTTTGACTTTAACGAATAAAACCTTTCGATATTCTCCTATTTGGTCGAGTTCAAATCTCGGAAATTTCGCTGCGAACTCGTCAACTTGTCGTTTTCCGGCGTTTAAAATTCCGTTTGCACTGGTATTAGGTATTATGCTCTAAAATCGGTTTCCATACCTATCTGAAAACGTAAATTTCAATGGTATATAGAAGTTTAACACGCTGTTTTCGCAATTCTAACCTAAACTACATAGGAAGAAGATATTCTATAAACCTATAAAAATCCGTTAGGCGACTTCGTTATCCTAAGTTTTTAGGTAAACATTATTAACTTGAAAGTCTTTTATTCTGGGGGTACATAGGAAAGGGGGAGTTTTAGGCTTATCCTTTACGCCTTCGTATTCGGTTACGTATATTGTAAAATAGGATTTATTCCAATATTGAAGTGGATAATGAACCTAAAACTATCGTTTTATTCGAATTTACTTTTATACTCCATAATGAATAGAAGAAATGCTGACTTTGCCGTATATAATATAACTTTTTTAAAACTCGTAAAGTTTCGTATACTATGTCGTAGGCATTACTATAAATGTAGTAAATTTAGTCTTTAATTATAAGTTCGACATTAATAGTAATTGTTTTACTTTCGGTTTCCAGGACTTTCTCCCTAATGATTTTCTTTATAATATCCGAATTTAGGTTTCTGATTTTACCTTGGGTATACTTTGAATTTTTGGTCCAGAAAGTAATAAATAGTCTCAACAAGTTCTATTTTGTTAATGTGGCTTTCTCCTTGATTTATATTGTTTATGAATGATTACTAAATACTCGTTTATCGACGTAAAAAGGGTTTAAGTAATATTTTAAAACTCGAGCAAAAAGCCTGCAAGTTCTTCTCATGCTTAAATAATGTAAAGTCAAAATCTAAATTTTCGCCACATATTTTCATTCCTGTTTGTATGATGAATTTATTACCTTCATATTTTGGCTTCAAGGCCGCCTAACACTTTCTGAATTTCGATAATGGGGCAATAAATACCTTTCATAGGCTTTTAATAAGATTTTTACACTAATATTTTACTGATTCCTCTATAATATTAACGTAGTCCTAATCGTAAATGTTTGATAAATTTCTGTATCGAAATGTAATTTCAGGTATTTATAATATTTGATAAATATATTTACCCAGGTTAGGTAATATATATACAATCTTCAACTGACCTTAACAAAATGTTGGGTAACATAACATAATATTATAACGGCTTCATATCTAGTCTTTTAAACATATTTAGCATTATACGTATTTTATTATCGAATAAGTCATATAATTTGCTATTATAATTTGAGTTTTTGTCTCATAATTTAATAATATTTGTAAATTGAATTAAATTAGTTTTATTAGTTAGAAAACTGTAGGGTAAGATGTTAGAGTAAAGGTCGTAATTAATGGATATCTATCCTTCCATTATAAACTATCGTTTGACGCCACCTACATTATCTTTGAAAGTGCCGGTTTCTCTATCCGTAACGGTCTCATTATATTCGAGATAACTATTAACGGTTTTAGAAACGTAGTTTTATCTTAGTCTTAATTTAATATTACAAGTTGTGGAAGGTTTGTATATACACCGCGTTATAAATGACATTTATAACACCTTCTCTTTTTACATCGATTCCTCCATTTTAGTTTCCATTTCGTAGCGAGCGTTTAGCATTGTTAAGAGCCTTGTTCTTTGTGTTTACAAAGTTCTTTTTTGTTTCCTATATATCATTTTGAAAGTCGGTTTTAATGTTTTCTTAACCAATATACCTTCATAAAGTTTACTTCTATTATTTCATCGTCGATTTACTTTACCATATATGTAAGTCGGGCCGTTACTCAAAAAAATTTTATAATACGGATATTATTTCCACCGGTGGTATTAATACCTTTATTCCGAAATTGTTTTTATAATATTTTGAAAACTATACTTTCGATTACACGTTGGATATCTGGCGTCCAGTTTATGAGAAACTCTTCAAAATCTTAGCATAAGTCGCGCATTCTCATATCGTCGTTGTGGTAGTTAAATATTATATTAGTAACGTATGCATTTTTCGTAAAAGAGCTCAAATTCTGTTCTAATACATCTATTTTATTATCTTATATGTTAAGGTTAAGGTACTTGAAAATATTAATACGAAACGACGTATTAATAAATAGGTAATAGATGTATTCCTTAGCTTTTATAAAATTCATTATTAGTCAAGAAATAATTATAAACGTATGAAATGTATAAAGGTGGTTGGAAAAACGACTTTTAAGTGTACTTAAAATACTAAAACTGTATGAATATTGGTTTCGCATAATGAATAGGATACTATATAAATAGAAAGAAGAAGAAACCTTTGCTAAGGAGCTGATAAAGGCTATAGAAAGAGGGTAGCCCGGTTACGTAATAAGACGACTCACATTATCGTAGAAGCATAGTAACCACTAGAGTTAGATCCTTGGTAACAATTAACACAGGCACTAGCCTATGATATTACCGCTGGCATACCCCTGTCCCGGTATGCTTCCCGCTATTTTTTTCTTTATTTTTTTCCTTTTTCTGTTTTTTTTCTTTAAATATATTAGCTAAAAATGATATAGGTTAAGTCGGCTACTGTTGCCATTTAACTGTAATGATCACACTAAATACCTGTGAGTAAATTGAAGATGTCAGATAGTTTATATTAGCAGTCGGTATCAAAGGTAACATAAGTGCAAAATCAAGAAATTGTGCATTTGGGTTGTAGAATAGTCAGTAGCCGTTAGGCTATTGAGATGTATAGACTGAATCCTGAGATTGACAACTGAAGAGCTATAAATAAAATGCTATGTATCTGGTAATGAGTGTATCCTTTATATCCTATAGCCTTTATACCATTTTTAGCAATAGCTCATATGACAAAACATATAAAATATTCGTGGATAGCGTGAAGAGTATGATATCCAACATATACTTGGGTAGCTTGAAGCGAAATGTATCCAATATTTCTCATACTTTCGTACGCTAACCATTACCCTTAGTTGCTAATATAAGAGATATTCCTTACCTTATATGTTGGACGTTAGGATTTCTAGGCCTAGTTATTTATTAACTTATTTCCTAAATCTTATTTATTATTGGAGCTATAATATTATCTACCTACTTTCTTTTTTCGTTTCAAAAGATTCTAAGAGGTATTTTCCCTTGTTCTTCTAAATTCACCCCTAAGGGTATCACAACTTCCTCATCCTTCATATTTGGCAATGTCAAAAAAATCTCCTTTTATAAGTTTTTTTCCAGACAAGTCCCAATAAATTATTCCCTTTTCTTTATTATTTCTTAAAACGATATTATCAAGGTTTCTTTCTTTACTAGGGTCTTAGTATCTTTTTTTGCTAAGTGGTTTTAAGCGACGTATGACAGTGTACTCAATGCGTTCGCTTAGGTCGTAGTATCTTCTTTTGCTCTGTGTTTTTAATAGACTTATCGCGGTATACGAAATTCTTTTTCTTAGATTGTTTCTGTTACAGTATTTAAGGTTTTAGTGTTTTCTAAATACTTCGAATAAAAGTGTAATAGTAATGATTAAAGGATTAAACTTAAAAACACCAATAAAGGCTTTTGTTTTGACGTATTTGAAGTGAAACGTTTACAAAAATGAAATCGTATATAATTTGAAAGGATGATACGTGCTCTTTGATCTAGGATTAATAATTTGAAAATTCTTAAACAGGTAAAGGTAAAGGAAACTAAAGCTGATCGGGCTTGTATTTTCAATAGGATTTAAGCTATGATTATTGAAAAGTCAAGTATTATACAGTTTAATACTAACTTTAAAAGTTTTGACTAAAGTTCTGTATATGTAGGACATTTAGTAGTAAATTGATTTAGCTTCTTAAAGGCTAAATGTTTTTTAGAAATAATATTATAACGAGTGCTAGCAATTTTAAAAGTTTTTAAGAAATATTATATGCTTTTATGTATTATACATATTTGCTCCGTACTTATTGGTCTCGTGGTTTAGTAATTAGAGTACTTATCTGCCATAATAAGAGATTTATTTTTCATTTCTAGTGTAATCCTTATAGGGTAGAGATAAGTATAGTTTTTAATTTTTTGAAAAAATAGATTTTCCTAAAATATTCGTTTGGGTATTGGTTTTGATTTCCATATGTTTCTACTGTAATCATAGCTTTTTCATTTAATGAGGTATTCCGAATTATTGTTCCACGAGTCGATAATTCATTTAACTTAACATTTCAGTTTTGAATCTCGAAACATAATAATTCATTTCAATTTAACGTTTGCAAGTATTAATTCGAGAAGTATCGTTCGCAAAAAGGGTGTATTTATTGGAACAATATTGGCTGCTATTTTAGCAGGTCAATTACAGTACAGTCAGTCAACTTTACTGTGAGTCAAGTTGACTGTAATGACTGTAAGTGTAATGCAGTAGGTGCCTACTAAAAAGTGAGGTAAAGGCTAAAGCGTTTGGACATAAAAATTACTGTGAAAACCGGCTAGCGGTCTGCCAAACTTAGAACTTACACATACCAAACTAAGAATTTTAACTATGCAGGACTAGTTACATCTACCACAGTGATTCAAATCGACTACATTGCAACGAAAGTCCTACATTTATAGGTAGGGCTAATAACATAATCATCATTATTAAATGTAATAATAATTCGTAACTAACGTTTAAAAACTTTCGTAAAATTTTGAATAATTTATATTTTATAGTTCAATTTATCGTTAGGTTGTTTAGGCTTAATATTTAATTCGAGGAAGTACATTATATTTCTCTCTTTAAGGATTGATCCCCACATCTTTTTACAACTTACGTCAAGGTGTTTTTAATGTTCAATGAAGTAATGTTATCGTTATTTTTTTTACTTTACTTAATTTTTCTATTCTTTCCCATCACCTTAAGAGTATTAGATCCCGAAATTAGTTTGTAATAAGCTTTGGGTTTATATTCGAAGTTAATGTAAAAAGTGGATTTTTCTGGTGTAAATATATATACGCTATTATGAGTGAATTGTGCTATTGGTAATAGTTTAGCCTGCTCGTCTTTTTAACAATTAAAATAGAATCTGTTTTATTATTCTACAGTTTGATTAATTTTTTTCGTTTACCTATCTGTTTAGAGTTAGTATTTTATACTCTCTTTTACGTTAAGACGAGTTTAACTATACGTAATATCCATAGATTGGATGTAAAAAACTTATTCCTATTACTAGACAATTTTTCGGGTTCTACGATTATTAATTATTTCCTAAAAAAACATAAACAAGTTCCTTGATGTTACTTACCTTGTTATACTAGATAAATCAATATATTCTATTAATTTCTGAAACATTAATACACTTTCATTCAATGTATCCTTATTTAATGTTTTTTGTAATATTGATATCTTAATGACAAAATTTCGGGTAGGGTATAATTATAAAATATTAGGTGCTGATAGTAGCTTTAAAAGTCCGTATAGTTTGTGTCTTTTCGTTTTGTTTTTCCTATAATCGTTGTTATTTTCAAGGATCATTTCGATTCGCTGTTTAAAGTTTGGCGCGTTTGAAATTTACTTCATCCGGTACCATGTTTCTATCATTCCTTAGTATTTGTACGCTGGTATATTGTGGATTTCGTAAATGAACTTATTGATGGAATAGTAGTAATTGCAGTGCAGTAGCTCAACTTTACTTACAGTAAACTTAACAATACTGACTGCAAGTTGAGTATATTGTTTTGTGTAGACCCACTGTATTGGCTGCAAGTTAATTACAGTATGTGCCTACTTCACACTAAGAAATGGGCTAGGAAATTGGCTATACAAATTACTGCGCAGACCGGCTAGCGGTCTGCAAAACCTAGAACAATACATCTACCATTTAACCACCCAATACCACTGTTACTTCGACCAATCGAATCGACAACGTTGTACTGTTTAAATAACTACCAATACGTATCAATGCTTATTAGGTTAAGTACAGATAAGCTAAATAGAAGGAAAAGCTATTTTCTGGTTACGCTTTCCGTCAAACCGCGGCTAACGTAAAGGAACGATTTTTACCAGTGGCCTCTACAAATTACAGTGATTTGAACGGTGATGAGAAAAAAATACCTTTTGGTTACGGCTGTTTTTACGACAACTTGGAGGTAATGACGGTATCACTATCTTAAACACCAAGAAATCATTGATAAAAATCCTCTCTAAAGCCGTTAAGATTAACAGTTAAAAGTTTCAAAGATCTGCAAGTTGGAAAAAGGCGAAGTTAATACTACTACAGATAATACTACTACTGTAAAAGAGACCAAGTCCTATGGCCAAATAACCAATAACTTTCGATCTTACCCTTTAAACCAAAATCTTTACCCAAATGCTAAGTTTTTTCACTACTCTACCTTTTTCACTTCTCTTACGCTAATTTAAACACTAAATCAGCTACTTTAAGCGAAAACATTAAGAATTACCAAGTCGCGTCAAAAATGCCACGCCGCATAACTTTACGTTAAATCAAGAAATTCATACACCCCGAATTACCAAGTATCTTGTTTACTAAGTCCTACGTTACCCAAAACCTTTAAATAGCACATTTTCAGGATCTATCAAAGGTGATCGAAGGTTTCGGATCCGTCTTTTCTAAATAATATGATAAAAATCTCAAGGGCTAAAATATTGATAAAGACTTGAAAAAAAAAATCTTGTTAATTTATCAGTTGTTACATTGTTAAACATAATGACAGTAAATATCCTGACCGCTCTTTCTGTAAGTATTGTAAGTTTTTCGACGACTAGACAATTGACATATGGAAAGCATTTCAAAAGACTATTAAATCAAAGCAAAAGATAAAAATTAAACGACGAGTAATCTATGTGCCAAAAGAAAATTTTACCAGGATAACAAAAACCCTTTTGGGATTGGCTTAACATAAAAAATACCCTTAAAACACACGCCCCAAAGGAATGAGTATTAAGAAGCCTTAACGCCCTTACACGTGTTTTGAATAACCTTCTAATCCCCAGTTGAGTCAACACCTTTTACGTATTAACGATAAGGAACCTGTTGATTTACTCGGTAGCCCAACACTTCCACGTAATAGCGCGGAGTATACTTTAAGCGAAGGCAGAGCGCGCGAAGGATCAGCTGCCAACGCGGCTATAAAAATTGACGTTAGAATTTTCCACCAGTCAATGAAACAAGATCATTAAATCTCTCAAAAAAATCAAGCCCCTATTCCCTCCTAACACTTCAATCAGCATCACCAAGCCCCTTAAAAGCCTTTCCACAGCAGGTTTAACTATATATGCGAACTTACTACAGGTTTTACCATAGAACTTTACCTTTCGTGCTAGTCGACTAGTAATTGCCCTTAATACTATGGCTCGAAGACCCTAAAATTTAAATTGCAAGGAAATACCAATGAAAATTGGGACGATTATCGCGATCTTTTTCCAAAACTGGTTTAAAGGCTTGATATTAACTACAGTATACTAACAAATTTTACCAAAATCTATAACAATATTAAAAAATTTAAAGAAAATCCTTATAAAATTTTCGATACAAAAACAATACCCCTTTGAAACATTTGTGAGTGGATAACAGTTTACCCTTCAGGTTTTCACTTACTATTTTTTAATATCCTTATAAAGTAAGTTAAGGATTATTACCTAACCTTCCTAATACAAGTCACTAATTTTCGCAAAGTTTACGATTGTATAAAAAGCCACTTCGAATATAATGCTTAAATTACCTAATATTATACGAACTAGGCTATTACGGGATAAACTACGATAATAGAGGGGAAAAAAGATGAAACATTAATAATTATGCCAAATTAGATGCTTAAAACAAATTGATACAATTCACATAAGAAATGTGGAAAGCCCACGTTCATGAAGCCATATTTCGTTAATAGATACGGGTAGTCGCTACGGTTGTTAAAGAGTTTAAATACGCCTTATAATGGCTGAATACTACTTTCGAAGGCTTTTTTTAGCTAGCTACGCTCTTCGTTTACAAGTGGAATAACGCGTACACTAAACTCGTTTGCTATATACCCCTAAGCCAGCCACTTCTTTAATGTAGATAAAACAAACCTTGGGATTGTTAATTATATCGACCACAAATACGGATACAAGACGACTATAAGCTCTTTTAACGCACAATATATAGACTAACGGCTTGAAACTAAAGGCAATAACTAGGCTAAAGCCATTAAGATCAAAACTTAAGCAGATTTATGAACAGCAAAAACTATCATTGTAATAGGAAAAAACGATATTAAATTTGTGGTAAGCCTAACTATTGGTCCATTTGTTACCACCCCACCGGGTATAATAATAAAAACGTAATATACCACATTCAATACATTACTACTTTCGAATTTCACTATTTAGATTACATTTCAAACTTCAAAGGCAACGAGGTTATTAATAGTAACAATACCCCTAAGCATATCAAATGGAATAAAAACAATACTCTTAATACAGCCTAATAACTAGTCGACCACGCCTTCTTATACCGCTTAAACGGTGAAGATCCTTACCTTTACCCTGACTAACCCCTCATACCTTATACACCTTTAACCTTCGCGATTGTTACACGGAGTATACGTTTCAAGGTATCATAAAAAACATAGGAGCAATAAGGTATTTAATATAAAGCTATTCGCAGTATGTCGCGTTATGGAGAGCAAGTACTACGGCTATTAAAGTTAATCGTTACGATACTGGCAAGGTTAAAGTAGGCTTCGGATTAGGTAAGTAACTATTGTTATTAGGGATAATAGTAGTTTGAACTGTTATTAAGTCAATTATGCTCTATATCTTCATAATCCCTACTCATTTCCTTCTTTACTTAAAAGATATAAAGACCTTCGGCTTTAAAGTTAATATTAAAGTCGATAAGCTAGTTAAAAATAGCCAAAGGTTTCCCCTCGCCTTTAAGTAGAGATACTTATAATTTCACCTTCAAGGCCTAAATTCAGTCGCGTTCAACCTCATAAAGCCAGAAATACTTTAATTACACCGGTGTTTTAATTACCCAGATGTTAACAGGCTATAAAAAACCCTACAGTCTGTAGTACATGAAGATGTAAAATAATTTGCCCTAAGAGTTATTGAAAAACTCTTCTATTACTACAAAGCCTGTACCTAACCCATTTTAGGATTTAAATTTATACCCAAAAACGATAAAGACTTTAACTACAACATTTATATTAATATATTTTATCAGAATAACAAGTATATTCTGATATTGTTAAGGGTAGAACCTTTTCTTTACGAAATGAACTTTCTAAAGTCTCCATTTGTGAATGATACGTAGGAAATACTAAGGATATCATAATTTAACATGGACTTGAGCCTATCCAACGTCGTTATCCATGATACCGGTACTAACTACGACGGCGAAATTTTGTGAAGATACCAAAATAATAGAAATCTAGTACATACAAGTATATGTAAAGGCCTACTGAAGCATTGGAATGGTTAAAAAGGCACACGTACTACTTAACCGTACATATAATATCCTTACGCTGGATATTAAAAAACTTACGAATTCATAGGCACGCCTTTAAATGGAGGTAAAGGGCTTGAACGATATTGTGGGAGGTAATGACCTAATACCAACGCTACTGGTCTATAAAGCGTACCTTCGCCGAACGAGTAAATTTACGTTATTAACAAGTAACTAAAAGCGATCCATGGCCTACAAATAAGTATTAAAAGAACTACAAAAGGAATTGGTACATCGCCAAATTAATGATTCCCTTAACACTAGGTACTACCCTACAATTATCCACGTACTTACTTAACGATTAAAAAGTAAAGTCCTCGTATAACGGACGCTGGGAAAATGGAAGGGCCTATAAAAAAACCTCAAGTATCACGAACTCTTAAGTAGTTATTAAAACTATTAATGACCTTGTAACTTCTCGTATCACCTATTTTAAACCTTTTATTAGGGCAACTGACGATAAAGACCCTTAGACCAAACGACGAAACTAATAAAAAACTCCTTTACCCATTATCGATAAACAGATCAAACGCAGCCGACAGAGAC
>JASMMZ010000003.1:10122353-10147897 GCA_038502455.1 Anisogramma anomala | reverse complement strand
CTGTATTTATAATACTAATTGAGTAGGTAGGGGAAAAAATGACAAAAATTTAGTATTAAGGCATCAAGTATAAGATATTGTTAAGACTTTTGAAACCCGTTTAAAAAAAGAGATAAGGTCGAAATTAAAGGAATAATAACTCGAAAGGTTATATAATTCGTGCTAAAAGCCAACTTTAACCTTTAAAACCAAAATGTAAAGGTTTTTAAGTCGAGAATTATCTACGAGGAGAAGGGAAAATCTATACGAGAAGTTACGTCTAATTACCTAAGGATACAGTAATAAGGGCAAAGACTAAGTTCTTACGTAGCCGCCAAGGATTGAAAAATTCATCTAACGCTTAGTAGTAGTTTTAATTGAAAATTTGCAAACACAAATTAAAGGTAGATTTATACTCAGAAGCCTAAATATAACGTTAGTATATTTTTAATTAGTAATCGACTAATAAAGCATTATCTTGTTAGAATTGCTATAGAAATTACGTGGTATTTATCACCTGGAGATGATAATATAATATAGTAAGTTGCTATACGGACTAGCCGAAACAGGCTTCTATTAGTCCCTAACTTATTAATCGCTCTTCAATTGATGGTCAAGCATAAAGTCTTTGATGAAAAAATCGTATCTACTAGAAACGTAAATAATGAACTTTGGTTTAGTGTATATATAAAATAACAATACTCTTTTCATTAAAACAGTTGGATTTATAGTATCGGAATAACAGGGGATTTAAGACTTCAAGGTCTAAACCTACAAGCCAGTTACGGTATTAACAGAGACAAATGAATTTAACTTTAATAAATCGTGAATTCGTATGCTTAATTTTAATATAGGCCATAAATTTCGTTACAAGAGCCAAGACGTTAACTTTAATATAATCGATAAAACTAACGTAGTTAAGGTTTAATAGTATCTGGAATATCGTATCCTTTCTATCCATATTTCCAACCTATATTAACCAAAGGCATTTTACAATCTATTGATTACAGCAAAAGTACAGTATTTCATGGATAAAGAATTTAACCGGCTAAATAATAAGTTTCAATGGAAAATGAAGAACTTTAATAATAGGATTAATATCAATCCGATCGACCTGTCGAGAGCTAATTTAATAATATTTATAAACGGGTCCTTTACAAAAAACACCGACCTATTTTTCTAAATCGACTTTCTAATTAGCATAAATAACGAAAATAAGCGTGAGAATTTATTAAGTATAAGTCGCAACCTCATTGATTAAATCATTATCAAATACAAAGATATTAAACGAAAAGAGATAATTTTAAATGTTTAAGGTATAATATAAAGCTTCAATATAACTATAAAACTATGGGAAACCTTTTATGTTATTTCTAGGTAGCTCTAAATTCCTTCCATACCGGTGGTAGTTTGTACTGACTCGAGGAGCCTATTCGAATTCCTTTCGAAGCTTGGAACCACCAGCAAAAAAACTCCTGATAATCTATGCAATATTACTTCGTGAAGTATATAAACGTAGGAAGATCAAGACGTTCCGATGAATTAACGGGAAGGACAATCCTACCAATGTCATAACGGAAAATTTACTGAATGAGGAATTTGAAAGATTTGTAAATAGCAATAACCTAAATATACATATCAAGGAATACGTTAATAGGCCTCCAGGTAAAGTTAAGTTATGTAACAGTTAGGAATATGCTTGAGAATTGAAATACTGCCAAATAAACTGACGATAACAACTCGTTAAACTAGTATAGCTAAATTTAAAGTTTGTATAAGCTTATAGAAAAAGAACATTTCGTTGGAATCAATAAAGTCGGACCTTGAAGTCATAGGGAAATTTAAAGTAAATAGGTTTGATTCAAGTTGAGGCGAATGTAATTTAACATAGAAGTTCACTGGAATTTATAGCGGTATGAACAATAAACTAGGTCGTAATTCAGCGATTACCGAAAAATATTGGTTAACCATACGAATAAACACGGATATTAAAAAGCCGCTAGTATTAGAATGGTACTAATTGCAATACAGTAGATTAATTTCACTTACAGTAGGGTTAACTATACCAATGACAAATTAAGCGTATTGTTCTGTGTGAGCCTACTGTATTAGTTATAAGTTAATTACAGTATATGCCTACTTCATACTAGGGTATAAGATAAAAAATTGGCAATACAAATTACTGTGTAGATCGGCAAGTGGTTTGCCAAACCTCAAACAATACATATAACACTTGACCATGCAATACTACTGTTACTTCGACCAATTGAATAAACAAAATTGCAACATTTAAAGCTCTACCAACAGTTATCCTATTTCTTTTGTTATTATAGTTTTTGTTGGTAGGGCTTTAAACGTTGTAATGTTGTCTATTCGATTAGTCGAAGTAACTATAGTATTGTGTAGTCAAGTAGTGTATATATTGTTTTAGGTTTGGAAGACCGCTAGCCGATATGCATAGTAAATTGTATAGCTAATTTTTTTGCTCGAGTACTAGTATAAAGTGTGGTATACTGTACTCGAATTATACCTAGTAAAGTAAGCCTATACAAAACAACATAATGAACTTACAGTTAGTATAGTCAACTTTACTGTAAGTAAAGTTAACCTATTAAATTTCAGTTACTACTATATCAATATTGGCGGCTTTTTAGTTTGTATGCGTACGCTAGTGTAGTTAACCAATCTTTTCCGGTTACCGCCAAATTATCTCCTCGTTAACTGGATAAACCGTCATTAATTCCAGTTAATTTCTGTATTTAATTACACCTAATTGCACTTGATTTGACTTCATGTAACTCCAATTGCTTCGTAGCTCCGAAAATCGAGTTTATCAACTTATAAAAAACTTTTGTCGCCATAGGCCTTTGACAACCTTTACTTGAGCCGTGATAATCAAATAAGTCGTTATAGTTAGTTTCCTAACAGTATTCCAGCTCGCCAGTATATTCCCAACCGCCTTTACGTGGTTTGTGTTTTATGGACGGCTTATTCACATAGCCCTCAATAGGTATGGACAGCCTGTTACTGTCCAAAAAACTCTCTAGGGTCTTTTTCGACGACGCATTCGTTATGGAATTAGTAGGATTATTTTTTCCGTTAATTTATCGGAACATTTCAATCAAATTCCATTTGTAGGCTTCGCAAAGTGGCATTACATCGATTATCAGACGTTTTTCGTTGGTAGTTTTGAGTTTTGAAAGGTATTTAAAAAGGCTTTTCGAGTCGGTATAAATTATCACCGGGAGAAGAGGAATCTTTCACTTTTTGGTAATAGGATTCTGGGTTTTTTTCAGCGTTATATTTACACTAAAGCTTATCATTATATAAAAGACCTCCGAAGCCAACACTTTTCATTTAATTTTCTTATATTTGATAAAGGCTTAATGAATTAGGTTGTTCATGATTTTTAATTGGGTTTCCCGCCTATTTTCGTTAATAGGAGTTATTAGGAAGCCGATTTGTAAAGACAGATTAGTATCATTTGCTAAATACCTATTCATTAATATTATTAACTTAGCTTTTAATAGGTTGATTGATATTATATTCATTCTTCGGTCTAGGTTTTTCAAAATTTTACTCGATTTTTTTGTTTAGCCTGTCGACATCTTCATCTATTGGCCTTTGTGTTTTTGTCGCGATAAATAGGTTGTACTATATCTTTAGTTGGTATAAGGAAGTAATATAGCTACTATGGTTACGTTGCTCAAGGTACCGGTAGGCCTCAACTACATTCATTTTGTTAATCTCGGCCAACGTCGTTCCTTAGCCCTTTTAGTGACAACTTGGGCCGGTATTCATACTCAAAAGACCGATTAATAATTTATTAAAGTTAAGTTGAATTCCTTTTATTAACGTTGTGACCGGTTTATAATTCCAGAATTTGAAGTCTTTAATTAGTTGTTAATCCAATGTTATAAAGCCTGTTGTTCCAACGAAAACGGTATCATTAGTCTATATACCTATCAGGTCGAAATCCATTTTTCACGTTGTTAGCAAATACGGGTCGTATAATGAAGATTTTATACTTAGCCGTAAATTCAATGCGATTAGTAGGTAAGGAAATAGTGAATGCTTGTTTTTACTAGTTTTTATAAAAACTTGATATATTGTATTACCATTTCTAAAGTGTATAAAAGCCGTAATTACTATAGAAAATTTCATAGTACGATTCGATGTGGGTCCGTTATAAATTATTTAGAGGTTCATATTATATCACGGTTATTCAGTGTGAAATTACCTTTAATAATGACTAGCAAACTTATTACCTCAACTATTATTAAGCGTTAAATGATTTTTTAAATTGTTGGTGATTACGTTAGTATTTGGTTTTTATTTTTATCGCTGTATTCTTAAGCGATTGAAAGTCGTTTTTCGTATGAATACTACGTAGTCTTAACTTAAAAACTATAAATAATCTTCAACTAAAAGATTGTAACGTTTGGGTATTAAAGGTTGAAATTAGCTTACGGTATGAATTGTATAACCCCTCGAATTAATAAGTTGTGAATCTAAGGCTTATCGCCTTTTTAAAAGGTTTTCTGGAGATTTTTATAATCCTTTGTATTTGGAGCTTAAATGCTAAGTTTTCGTTTTCGTTCTCTTTTCTATTTACCCAAGTAGTATTGTAGATGTGACTCTGTATGTATTTCGCCTTTTTAAAGTTTCTATTTTTTGGGGGGGTTGTCCATATCTGCGGCGTTTTATCGGCTTATCTATATCGAGTAGAGGAGGTTTTTGTCGGCTCGGTCGCTTAGCCTAAGGGTTTTTAGTAGATTTGATATAGGGCTTGACCTAAGTTATGCGGAATGTTACAGGGCTGTTAGCAGTTTAAACAACTATTTTAAAGATTGCAATACTTAATATTTTATGCGGGCCCTTTTATTTTCCTAGCTTCTGCTATACGATGACTTTACTTTGTAATAGTAAAGCAAGTACGTCGATTATTGTAGGTTTGTTTCTGGTTTCAAAGGCATCATTAACGTGGCAGAATACCGATTTCCTTTGTAGTTCCCTGAAAATTTTGCTGTAAGTCGTAATACAATTTTGGGTACTTGTCAATGATAGATATTTAATCGTTGGGAATAGGTACTATTTAAAGATCAGCAATGTTAGTATTGGGTCATTAGGGCTTATAATATTGTTTAGGTCCTTTACCGTTATTTAAAAGTGTATTTCCGGATCCATAAAGCTTTTAAATTTCAATGTAAACATGTTATACGTTCGGCGAATTAGATAGTATGACCTTGTGACCTTTCTATTTCTCCAGTAAGCTTTTAAAGGAACTTGTTTACATTCAATACCTATTATTTTGATTTCTTTCTAAAATTCCGTCATCGTAAAGTTGGTACCGGTATCCTGAATAACAACGTTAGGTGGGTCTAAATACATATTAATTCACTGTATCCTAAATATTTCCCATGTATCTTTTACCGAAAATGATTTTTGAAACTTTACTTCTTGAAAAGAGGTTAGAGAGTTAAAGACGTGAAAAATAGGTTTATTTATTAAGTAAAACACATTAACAAAGAACTTGTAGTTATAGTCCTGTCGTTTTTTAGTGTAAACTTGAATTTTAGAAATTCTTGGGTATGTGTTTAGTATTAGTGGAAAAGCTTTTCAATATCCCTTTGGGCCAAATATTCCACATTTTTATGTTTTGCGAACTTCAAAATTTTGAATAGCTTATCGACGGCTAGTTGGTTAAAGATTCGGTGGAATTAACGTGTCCCCGGCTTCGTTAGGTTCAATACCACTATTTTAAGGTCTTAAAGATAAAACTATAAGTGCTCCTACTTAAAGGCAAAGAGAAATACCTTGCCTTTTTTGATTAGCTCGTTGGCGTTAACGTTAACTTTGACGCCGAGAGTCTTTATGTTTTCCAAGTAAAGGAGGAAAAGGGTAAAGAACTGAAGGATGTAAAACGTAATCGACTCGATAATAGTTTAAACTACTATTGTTTTTAGTAACGACAGTTGTTCGCCGAGTCTAATGCCTACTTTGGCTTTATTAGTATCGTAACGATCAATTTTAGTGGTTGTAATGCTTTTTCTTCCCAGCGTTACGTATTGTGAATAGCTTTTTTTTAAGTATCTTATTGCCCTTGTGTCCGGTATAATATCTTGAACCGTGTTATCCCCATAACGATTACGAAAATTGATGGTGTATAATGGGTTAGAGGCTTTATCAAGGTAAAGGTAAGGGTTTTCACCACCTAAACGGTATAAAAAGGCGTAGTTGGCTAGTTACTAAGTCGTGTCGGAAGCAGTAGCTTTATACCACTTGATCTGCCTGGGGGAATTTTCGCCTTCAATTGTATCGTCGCTTTCGAAGTTTATGATGTGATCTAAGTAATCCTATTTATAAGTGGAAGGGTATTAGATGTAATAAATAACCTATTTGTTATTTTGTTCGGCCAGTAAGTGACGAGTTGATTGATAGCTAGGTTTGTTTTAAATTTTATAAACCTTTCTACTATTACGTTTATAGTTTTTTTCAGTTAACAAGTTTGCTTGAATTTTAACTTCATTGGCGTTAGCGCGGCTGTTACGTCCAATTTAGGGTTGATAGACAAAACCTTACACATTAAGGGCATCTGTAGATATATTTGTAGTTGACGTCATGAAGTATCGTAAATCATTTTTGATCTACGTTATGGAATTTACCTGCTTGGGGGTATATATCGAGTTTAGTGTATACGTTATTATAGTTGTAATTAAGGAAGGTAACTGGCTAAAGAAGTCTTCCCAGGTGGTATCTAGGTATTGTAGGGAGTATTCGAACTTGTTGAAGCCCATAACTGTTTCCCATTCCTATCTACAAAGTGTGGCTTTATTAGAGCGTGTTTTTGTCATTAATTTTTAGTATAATATTAACTTGTTAATTATTTAGTTAAGTATATTTATCGGTTTTTTCTACTTTTTTGAACTATTATTGTAGCCTACCTCGTGGTGTCCTACTTATTTTTATATTGTATAGGGTTGACGTCTTGTTCCAAGTGGTCTTTTATGTAGTTATAAATCCCTTAAAACGTAGTTACTCTGGTTAGGAAGGTTAGGTGTTAGTCTTTGGCGTGCCTTATGAGGATTTCAGAGAATAGTAAGTGAAAACCTGAAGGGGGAACTTATATTTACTTGAAAATATTTAAAAAGGGCACCATCTTGGTATAAAAAAGGTTGTAGGGCTTTCCGTTATACTTTTCTGTATCATTTCAAATATGAGCAAAGTCCGTAAAAAGCTTATAGTTCATTTAAACCATTTTGACTGGTTTTGAAGGAAGGTTGCAATAATTATCCCAGTTTTTATTGGTGTTTCCTAATAGTTCAATCTTTGGGGCTTTCGAGGCATTATGTTAAGGGTAATTGCCAGTTATCAAGCCCGAGGGGTAAAGTCCTGTAGTAGGACTTATAATGAGCTTTCGCGTGTAGGCAAACCTACCATAAGAAGGCTCTTAGGGAACTTGAAGATTTTGATTAAGGTATTAAGGAGTAAGAGAGGCCTAAAGATTTTCATAGACTAGACGATCTTTTTTGATTAACTGGTATAGATCGCCGACAATAATTCTTTTGGCCATATATACGGCTGTTACTTTACGTATTTTTTTGCCGTTTAGAGTATACTTCGCCCTACTACGTAAAGGTGTTATTCTTCCGAACATATTAACAGATTCCTTATTGTTAGCATATAAAGTGACTTGACTTAGCTAGGGGTAAAGAGGAGGTCCCATGGATCACGTGTAAAGGCGTTAAGGTTTTTAATACTTTTTCGCTTATAATGTGGATTTTTAGGGAATTTTTAAGCTGTATTAATTCGAATATGGGTTTTGCTATTTTGGTCGAGTTTTACTTTAGTACGTATATCTCTAAACACTTAAGTTCAGCCTTTAATTTAGACTTTAAAGTTTTTAAAAATGTTTTTTATATATTCATTGTCCAGTCAATTAAGAACTTACGATACTTGCAGACAGCGCCATTAGGATCTTTACTTTCGTTGTATTAAATGATGTAGTAACCAATAAAGTTGATTAAGTGTTTTTACGTTGAGCTTTTATCGATATCTTGGCCTTAAAGTTCTTGATCATATTACTTGGAGACGATAGATCGAAGAACCTTAATTTCCTTTAGTAGTTGTTAGGAGGGTATTGTTTTTGATATTTTGGGTTGTATAGAGCGTTTAAGGCGATAGACTTAGTGTTTTTGAGTGTAGGGACTTGGTGTTTTAGCGTAAAGTTGCGTAGGAACTTGGCGACTTAGTGTAAGACCGCGCGACGTGGATTTTATTTTGGCGCGATTTGGTGTTTTTTGGTGTTTTCGCTCAAAACAGCGATATTGGCGATTGAATTATTGTAGGGGAAGGGAAAAGAGTGAAGTAAAGGTAAAGGTTTAATGTAAAGAGTAAGGTAGAAGATCGTTTGTTGTTGTAAGTGGTTTGGTATGGGAACTTTGTTGTTTTTCTCTAGTAGTAGCACCCGCAGTAGTACTAATTTGGACTTTTACAACTTGCTGAACTTTGAGACTTTTGAGAGTTAATCTTAACGTTTTTAAGAAAGATCTGGTAAAGATTTCTTGGTGTTTTTAATAGCAATACCGTTGTTACCTCTCATTTGTCGTCAAAACCTCCGTAACTTAGAAGTCTTTCTTACTTACTGCCGTAAAAACCGCTGCAGTTCGTAGAGGCCTTTCGAAAGAATCTTTCCTTTACTCTAGCCGCCGTTTGACGTAGAGCATAACCAGAAAATAGCTTCTTCTTTTACTTAGCCAACTTTTGTTTAAGTTAATAAGCACTGATTAGTATTTGTAAGGCTTTAAAATTATAAATTCGTTTATTCGATTGGTTGAAGTAATATTAGTATTTCGTTGGTAAGTGGAGTATGTATTGTTTTAGGTTTGGCAGATCGCTAGCCCGTTTATAATGTAATTTGTATGGCCAATTGATTGGCCCGTGCCCTAGTGTGAAGTATGGAATGCTGTACTCGGCTTATACTCAATACAATAAGTCCATATAAAACAATACACTCAACTTGCAATCAGTATAGTTAATTTTACTGTAAGTAAAGTAGACCTACTGCGTTGCAGGTATTATTATTCCAAAAATGTGGTGGTTTCTAACCTTAAGAGTAATTTGTAAATTTATATCAAGTTATGTTTTTCTATAAATAACTTTTTCTTAAATTTTGGTTGTAAAGATCATTTACCTCCAGATTTTCATTATTTTCAATGCTCGATTTTAAGCTAAAAAAATAGGCTTTACCGGTTTTTATTCCTTTACGATAAATGATGTAAAAGTCGAATTTAATTAGAAATTCCAACTATTTAATTTTTATTTCATTCAAAACCTTTATTATTATAAATTATACTTCGTTGTTATCATTCGTATATACTATGATCTGGTGTTTTAAATTAACAAAGTATATTTCATATTTTTTATGAACCAAAATAATTACTATGATGTTTTCGTTGCAAATACAATGATTGAACCTGCAGTCATGAGATATTTGTAATAAGCTATTGGGAAGTTCAATAGATTTTAACTTTCTCTTTATCATAATTTACCCCAAGTATAAAGTTCAAGGTATTTATTTCTATCTAAAAAAGCTTCATTTGGTTTGCGTGTTATGAGATAAGGTTTCTGTATATTTGCTATAAAACGATTACAAAGTTTACAATATTTTATTGTTTGATTTAAGGTTTTTATCTTCACCTATTAAGTTTGTAAATATAGTATCAATTTTACTATGGTCTCGTACATATTATCGGTGAAAGTTGATATATTCTAAAATTCTTTTAACATCCTTAACACTTTTAGGTTATTGTTGGTGGGCCTTTATTGTTTCAACGTTGTTGATTATAATCACTGTGGTCGAAGTACCTGGTGCGGCGTTGATACCGTTGGTTGAGATATAAGTTCTAAGTTTGGCAGACTGTTAGCTGGTTTGTACACTAATTTGTATGGCCAAACGCTTTGGCCTATTGCCCCCTTTGATGTGGGCACCTACTGCACTGAACCTGCAGTGCAATCTCATAAACTACAGTCAATTTGCAGTACGTATAATAAACTTTACTGCTAGTAAAGTTGACTTGACTGCACTGCATTTAACTGCTATTCCAACAGTGATATCTATTTGAAAATAGCTTTCACATTATCTTTCCTATCCTCAATCATCTAATTGTAACAATATATCTAGGGTATTCAACTTATTATACATAAGAAGAGCTTTTTTTTTTTTTTTTTTTGGTTGGATAAGAAGTTGTATAACTTGAGGTTTTTCTCGAACCAAACTAACGTATTTTCGGTTTGTTTTAAGGACTGGGAAGGAAATAGGAATATTATTGAGGTAAACAAGAACTAAAATATCGAGGTATTCGCGTAAGATTTGATTTATCATTTTCTTAAGTAATACAAGGATGTTAGTTAACCTGACGAAAATTACAAAGCATTCATAATGGCTTAAACTTATTTTAATGGCTATCTTCCATTTTTTTTCTTTCCTTCATTTTCATCAGGTTGTAAACACCTTGAAAATCGAGTAAAATAAATTCATTTTATTTTTAGGGTCGGTTTCGTAATTCCTTAATTAAAGGTAATAAATTCTTGTTTTTCATCATAATATCATTAAGTTATCTTTAATTTACGTAAAATCGTAATATTACTTTTTTCTCGGGTAGGAAGATAATTGGATATCATATTAAGCATTTAAATGGTTTAATATAGCTTTTTTAGGGTTTTATCAAGGTATTCGTTGAGTCCCTTAAGTTTCTTTTCGTTAAATTTATAGATTTTTTTTGGAATTCAGGTGGTATACTTTTCTATGAGGATATTTTGTGGTTTTATTACGTATATTTGGGTTTATTAGTATGCAGTGTTCGTTAAAACACTCATTCAAAGTATAGATATTCTATTGGAATATTACTAAGTCTTTCGGATTTTAAGAAATCTACGTTAGTTACCAAATATATAAGAAATCGTTATATATTAATGTAGTATGTAAATACTATTATACTTTATCATAATATGTCTTCGCACAGCTATTAACGAGTTCGTCGAGTCATACGTCCCTTTTTATTTTTTTGTTATCCCGGTTATAGAATTTTATAAAGGTATTATTAGGTCTGTTTGAACGTTTGGTTCCCGAGTTATTTTTGTCATTGGACTCCATCCCACGACATTCATTGGAATTCTTTGCCAATGAATGAATTTTTTCTCATTGATATAATTTATAATGTAATTGATTCAAGAATTTATAGTTTTCAACTATGAAAACCTTGAATTTAAACCTTAATTTTCTATATTCCTAATATTTGTGAATATAAGTTGTTGTTTCCTACATATTATGATATCGAGATAATTCACATTTTTATCCCTAATTCCATTTATGTAGGAAGCCTCATTTCTTCTTTCACTACTCAATGTATATGATTATTCCTCTTGTTGCCCAAAGATTCTATTTCTATTATTAATTATGGGCAAAACGAAACCTTCTTATGCACCACTATCTCATAGTAGTCCATATATTTTTTAACAAATTTACACTCATATTGAAATATAAACATAGTCGTTCTAAATTGTTACACTTCGAGATATTACTAGGATCATTAGTTATCCTTTTATAAGCGATACTTTCCTTTTCCCAAATGTTTTAATATTCGGTGTTCTTGTACGTGTTAGAAGCCATCTTTCTAATATTTGTAGATATCATTTGGAGGATTCGTTAATTCCACTTGTCGTAGCCGTACTTAGAGGACCTGAAATTCATTTCTTTATTGTGATATAGAATTTTAACTTGTTATTATCTTTCGTGATATCATATAACGGTACGTATGTTCCCATAAACCATTTTTTTTCCTTCAGGGTTATAGTGGAAACTAACCGAAATACTCCTTCTTTAAATGGTATAATACATAACTGTAATCGTAATAAAAACTCTAATGAAGGGATTTGTAAATTTCGATGAAATCCGTTACTTAATTGAAAAATGGTTCGTTATCTGGGTTATATTATTTATTTTAGTTAGGGTAAATTGGATATTTTATATAATTATTGGGTTCTTAATTACAGAGGAATCTTTCCTCATATAAGGGGTATTTGTTTCATTAATAATCACTATATTGTTATTTAGTTGGTTTTAGCCCAAGTTTTCTCATATTGGCGTAAAGTACGTATTGTTGGTTAAGTAAACCTTATTCATTATATTTAATTATTGTAATTTTTAAGATGTGTTTGTATTATCCTCTTGACTATCGACGATTTTGTGTATAATATCTTTTTTTGTCATCATTATAACATTTTTTAAAAGGAGTCTTTACGTTGAAAAGCATATATTTTTATAATTTCTTGGTAAATTATTTCTTCTATTTCCATACACTAGCTATTAAGACGTCGTAAATACTTGCTAACTATATTTGGCAGGTTACTGGGTTTTTAAGTAATCTCTGATTTATTTCTCCCGCGTTCCTATTTACATTTATACAAGCGATTTTCAATACGAATTGTTATAAGGACGTACCTGACAAAGTCATTGGGTCTATCTTATTTCAATAGTTAGTCTCCAACTTCGTGTTTTAATCCTTCGTAAAATTGTGTTATTAAACAACTGCTATCCTATATTAAATGTGTGGATATTTGCCTCAATATAGCGGAGTATTCCGAGGATCATTTAACTTGTTTAAATTCAGAAAGTTGTCGTTTCGCTATTGGGTTTTCATCGTGATATTGAAACGTATACTTAATTCCTTTTTCTAAATATTCAAAGCTTGTAACAATCTTTTTTGTTTTTTCATCCTATATATCCTCATTATTATTAAGGCGGTTCATAAGTAAAGGTTTGTACCAGGCTAGGGCATCTCCTTCCTGGTGCGTTCTTTTAGAGGCAACCCTATTATCATTCATAATAAAATATTCATTATAACACCGGAAATAACTGTTACAGCTAGATGAAAATTCTTGAAGGGTTCTTTTCGTACCGTAATAAGCCGGTAATTTATCCATTTTATAAACCTTAGGTATAGTGGAGGCTATTTTTTGGTTTTATGAAAAATATTGAACTCATTATTAAAGCTAAACAATATACTCGATTAACTGGGACTAAGTAACTACGAGGTGGATTACGATACTGAAAAAATTGGTATTTAAGTAGTTATTATAATTTCTTATCTTAGTTAATAGCGTCAGATATATCAGCTAAACAGATGTTGTTTAAATTTAATAATAAAACTTAATACCGATTAGTAAATTAAATTTATCGGAGGGTTTATATTGGTAGTTTATGATAAAGGTAATGAAAGTGTAATATCAAAAAGATATATGTTCGTACTGTAAAATAATTACTAGTTGTTGAACAATTCAAGGGTATACATGAAATACTCATATTCACATTCAAAGAGCTATAAAGGCAATTATATTTGTATGGTAATAATTATGTCCTATGTATATCATTGCCTATAATCCACCTTCAGAAATAGATAGTTTAGAAAGCAAGATTTCCAACATATCCGTGGATAACTTAGATAGCAAGATATCTCATATATTGGTAGATACCTTAAGTGAGAATATATCTAACATACTCTACGTCTGTTCGCTAACCCTAACCCTAGGTTCCTGACATAAGAGATGTTTCTTGCCTAATGTGTTGGACATTAGGCTTCCTGAGCTCAGTTATCCACTAGCACATCTATTGACTTACAGTTGATCCTTGAGTTATAACATTAACCTATATAGATTAACGCTCCTACTGCTACCATTATCCACCTTAACTAAAGTGGGTTGACCCTTTACTATTGCTACTTAACTTATATAGGTTAATCCTTTACTTCTGTAACTTGACTAACGAAAGTTAACTTTCTTACTACCGCCATAGATTATCTTAATCAATTCGGGTTATCCCACCCATTACTTTTACTTAACCTTAGTCGTTTAATTTACCTACTGTTACGATTAACCTATATATGTTAACTTGTGTACTATTTCTACAAACCCATATGAGTTTACTCGCTTACTAATTAGAAACCGTGAATATCGGTTATTAGACGGCCTGGTAACTGGGGCAAAATCAAATCAAATCAGGCTCTTGAGAGGATTGGATGGGAAGGCGTATCGTTATCTTTATCCGAGCTATAATATAATTTGAAAGCTTCCAGCGCCTTTGTACTTGAGAAAGTCGAAAGCGGTTTTTAGTAGTAAGTATATAATTTAAATATTAAATTAGGATCTGTTCTTTTTGGGAGTTATAAATGCGGGAACGGTTTGCCCAATGTTTATATTGAAAATAAAAGAGTTATAGTCATTCAACACACGAAACAACAGGGCTAGTAAGTACTTCTTATTTCTTCAGGTACTGATACGTCTCAATACCAAGGATGAAGATTTTAATGATGATGTGAATATCTCTAAGAAGAACTAGTATTTACTAGTGCAAGTACTAATATTGACTAGGGCGGAGGATCAGCATGGAGATACTGTTTGAGCTAGTACTTACTAGCATAGAGGAACTATTATTTACTAGTATACATTAGTATTCACTAGTAAACAATCTAAACCTTTGATCGAGATTTCTATGAGGATACACTTGATCATATATCAAGTCCTCTAGGTAGATTGTAGAGTACTTGAACTTATAAGTCTATACAATATCTTCTTGTATAGTACCTTCAGCACATTATCATTTCGATTTTACCCCAATATTTTACTATTCTACTGAATCAGTTTTATACTTCCTTTTGTACAGATAAAAATTTCTACTTCTTTTGGACCTTCTGATATCTTTGAGAATGTTTTTTGAGTATCCACAAAATGTTGATCTTCATTTCTACCACTAAGACTGTTTTATAATAGTACCAGTGACAATGATCCTTCTTTACAAGGGACTCTAATTGCATATAGCTCCTCAGGACCTATAAGTTCTTTTGCTCCACCGGTTGAATCTCAATCCCTTCGTTTCTTATGCTTTAGGGCTACTCTTATTGCCTTAGAGGCTTTGGACCCTGAGGAACTATTAAGAAAAAGGCGAAATATAGCACGTAATACCTAAGGAGCTCAAGCAAAACAAGGACTTCAAGCCTTAAATACTGATAGTTTTACTTATAGTGGTGCCAAAGCTGAAGCTACCTATATGTTGAACTACCTAAAACGACAAAAATTCAAGTAAACTATCAATTTATATAATAAATTAAGAATAAAACTTGAGGAACGACCTCAAAGTCTCAAAAAAACGAAACCATAATTGATCAAAAAGACCGGAAGGACAACACCAATGAAGGAGAAGAAAAATATCAAGAATCACTTCTTCAACGTTGAGGAAAGAAGGCTGCTTTCAGATTATAAGTTATAATTACTGAAAGAATTTGAATAAACAGACCTTCACAAACATAAACACAAAGATAACAACAATAGAATAATTGCTATCAGTAATAACTATTCTAATATATTGTAGGGTATCTTTAAGATAAAGATAAATAAAGTTTTAACGAAGCATAACTACATCTACATATAAATGAATATCGATTACAATTGTACAAAAATTTCCAAAACTATACGCATCCGAATCAGAGCTCGCTGCTTGAATAGTAGTAATTGCAGTGCAGTAGGTTAATTTTACTTGCAGTCAAGTTGACTTTACTGACTGCAAGTTGAGTGTATCATTTGTGGGCCTATTGTATTGACTGCAAGTCAAGTACAGTATACGCCCACTTTATATTAGGGCGCAGGCCAAGCAATTAGCCATAAATATTACTGTGCGGACTAGTTAGCATTCTGCCAAACCATGAACAATACATCCACCACTTGATTAAACAATACTACTGTTATTTTGACCAATCAAATCGATAAAGTTGCATTATCTAAAGCTCTACCAACATTTACGATCTAATAACTTCTTTTATTAATTGAAACCTTTCAACCTTTATTGCTATTATTGAAGATCAATTTAAAGCACTTTCAAAATATATTAGAATATTCCTAGGTGTTATACCAATGCATTATCAAAACCTTCTTGGAAACTTCATTTCTTACGCCCCTTATATTACTTCATCTTTGCCATTTTTGTAATGACATCGAAGAATACCAAGAGAAATAAAATTTATCAAAGTCGTTAGGTTCAAGATATTCAGTATTTACCTTGGTTTGTAACTCATACTAAACTCGAGTTTCCAAACTGGATAATCAGTATATTGAATAAGTAAAATAAATCTGTTTCGTTAACACTACATAAAATGCAATCGAACTTCGCAAAAAAAAACTGATTTTTTTTAAATGAAATCTGCCAATCCTATTTTTCAACGATTATCAAAAAACAAACTTATTAATTGAGGCTAGCGTATGAGTTAATTTCAAAACATATTCTTTGCCGAATCTTACAAAAGTAACTTAAAAAAAGCTTATCAAGTACTATACACAAACCTACAATTTCTTGATTCTAACAAATTTATCAATCAGAAGGGAAAAATTCGAACGTCATTATAGTTAATAGTAGTTAGGTAAAAGACCCCCAACATATACAACATTATAACTTAATAATACAATCATCAACAATTTTGAAATCAAATATTCAATTTGGAAAGTCTACTATGCAAAACTCCATTCAAGACCCGATATTAAAAAATGTTGGCAAAATAGAGCCTGTAGTTTATACGAATATACACGCTATAATGTACCTACTTTCAACGTTAATACATCCACTTTCAACGTTAAAGTCTCTACTTTGTACGTTAATCCATCAAAACGACCAATCAAAAGCAGTACCAGTAGTGGGTAATACTGTCATATAAACCCCACTTTTAACGTCAAGCTATCATAACTTAATGTCAAATCTTATTTATTTCCCTTTGTGTTCTACACTATAACATTGTTTTACAATTGATAACTTGTAGTTCAAAAACTTTATTCAATCTAATTTAGGCTCATTTTACCATATTTAAAACGACAACAAAAAAGTGGCTTATCTTAAAATAAAAGACGTAATTTACTCCGTATTATAAATATGGAGTAGTATGGTTGAATCTATGGCACAAAGAATAATACAAATATCGATTAAATCTAACAAATTTCATAATATATTAAACTTCCACAATTGTTTTTCCTACCAAAAATTTAATATAAACTTAATTAATCTTTCAAAGTCCCATGAGTTGGGTATTCAAACGAAAAACTTCGATTTAATTACATCATTACTTAAAAAAACCAAATGTTATTGTAACCAGTAACTAAACTATTATATAAACTATCACGTAACAATTCCATTACAACTATACCAACATAATTCCCACCAAATGCTTCGATAATTTCCTTTAATACGATGTTTAATTATATCAGTCAAGAGTTAGTAGAAGAATTACTTTAGTTATTAGATAGCCTTGACAAATACTAGGAAAAGGAACGTGTCGACCTTATTTATACTTCCTATAGTCTTTCCAAAAACACTAAATAAAGACTAAACTTCAAATAAAATAGCTTCGGGAAAAGGAAGGTATATTTTAACCCGTAATATATTTCTGAAAACCTTGATATCACAAAATACGAACGCTGTAACCCCATAACTACTAAGGTTAAATATAGCTTTAGTACTTCTATCATATCTATTCTATGAACTAATTAGACATTCAAAAACGTTAATTGTATATCAAATCAAATTTTCAAATGTATTTTATAAATCATATATTATTTAATTCTTGGTGAAGATAACAAACTTCTTCACTTTTTACTTCGAAAAATATCAATTAATTACATATTTACTCTTAAGCTTTATTAAAAATACATTTGTAAAAGAATGTAAATTTTGAACGCTTTTTTAAATTCATTTTTAAAAAGATAAGAACTTGAATCGTTTTTGGAAAGGTGTCATATACCTTATGACGCTACTCATTCCAATTAGTTGTTTTTATAGCTGATTGAACTATTAATATTAAATGTAGTATCCAGAATACTATGCCTTTCATAGGAATTTACAATAAAGTAAATGGATATCAGGGTTATGAACACAACTTTAAATTTACATTCACTTCCGACTTTGCCGTTATCGTTTATATACCTTTTATAGGATGAATAAAAAGTTAAATACTAATTTAATAGGAGCAAAGGGAATCTTTATTTCATATTAGTTTTCTGATATCATAAAGCCTTGGAATATCTTTAGGGTTTACTTGCCAAACCGGTTAGAGAATTCGACTAGGAAAATCGTTAGCACTTCTAACCTGACGGGTTTCGAAAAGATCATTACGGGATGTCTTGAGTCCGTTATCAGGGATGAAGATACCGTACAGGTTAGTATTCTTCATTATACTACAACGGTTACTACAAGTTTCAAGCTAAAAAAAAGTATATGCTAAGAAACAATGAAGATATTTAATAGGCTGCCAGTAAGTTTTCTAATAAATAATGTTGTTAGCGATTACATGGTTCAATTTTCAATTTCAATTCATAAACAAGAAAAAAAACTAAATACAAAAAAAAAGCCTTTGGGAAGCCTAGATTCTATGTATTGAAAAAAGGCCCTTCACAGTGACATATGGAATTTACTGTTTTTGAAGGTTTTCGTGGCCGTTGAAAATGATATCAACCGCTAAACCCTGACTGTAAAAAACCCAAACAGATTACAACTGAATCCAAAGGTAAAATTGAAAGGTATAAGATCAGAATCATAATATAAGAGTTTAAGAAAGGATATGGTATTAAATACACTAACACCTTTAACGCGTTAGTAAAATAAAACATGTAGTGGATTTCAATTACCCTCTTCATTTCATATAAATGAAATATGAACTAAATTAAAATTAATTCGGATTTTTAAAAAAGAAACTTGCGAAACTTATATTATTAGAGTTCCTCAATACTATTAAAAACTTATCTCAAAACATCTAAAAAAAATCATTGAGTTTTCAATACTATAATGAATCAAGTTTGTCAATGGTTAGTTTTCTTATACGGGCTTGAATCAGCTTTTAAATAATACTGAAAATAGGAGGTTTAATATTTAACATCCTGAAATTTCAAAAGTTAAGCTTTAATAACGCTGTTTATATTGATAGTTAACTTCAAAACATTATCTGTGACCATGTTGATAACTTTCTTCTCATATGCATTTACCAAAAAGCCAAAAGGCCTTGAAAATGGATATTAGGAAGCACTTCCAATACAAAAATATAGGAAAGGAAAAGCACTCCCCAGGGGTACTTTCTTTAAGGAATCAGGATATACATACAATTATTTTTTCACGAAATACGTACATCCAAAAGGTTTTGAACTTAAGGGTAAAGGAATTCAAGAAAAATCCGGCCTATATCCTTATTTCCACTGGATTACTCGTTCATACTATACTACATGAAACTCAGGCTGATATATTATAGATTCAAAAATAACAGTTCAATGTTAGCGCTTTTAGATGTATAATATACCAAATGAAGCTGAATAATTCTTTACTTATATAAATAAATTTACCTATTTACTACATTCATTTGTTCAAAAATATTATACTTATTGATTCCATGCTTAAGTACTTTAGACAATACATTAATCATGGGCGATAAATTGGTGGTAAAGAACTATTATCATATCTGGATTGAAACTCTATAAACCATTGTTACAATAATTATAAAAATATAGTTAAAATTAACAGCTTCTACGCTTCCGACTAAATGAGTGACAAAGCCACTGCAAAGTTTACCCATAAATACAAAATTCAGATAGTTAACAACATGATGAACCGGGTATCCAAATAAAAATTCAAAGTATCTTTTTTTTTTTCAATAGATTCTAAAAGCGTAATAATGATTAAGGTTACTTGGAAAAACCTTTCAATAAGGAACTTATTTATGAGTCTACGTATTCCTATCATCGTTATGATATACTATGATAATAAAGGAGACATCAAATTTTTTAAAAACCCTAAGTATTTTTAATGTACTTGATATATACCCCTTCCAACATTTTATAAAGGATAAAGTGAAATATTTCACAATATAAATCAAGTAGGTTTCTAGACATAAATAAATTGCCGATGGGTTAATAAAATCAGTGCCAAGGGAGAAACACGAAGTGATAATGTAACGGCTTAGCTTAGTTAACCTCAATTTAGATTAATAGTATAGTTTATAAACCTTCGTGATACAAGCTACTTTATGATACACCAGATATAGAATTGCGGAGTGATCTTCATGAAAAGTTTGGGTTATTGATGAAGTTGTGTGAAGGTCATCAGTTTGAATCGGAATATATGCGTCTTTTTGCTTTTTACGTCTGCCAACTTTCTTTTCTACACACTACACTTCCTTCACTTTACCCTCTACCTTTTATTTTCATTTTTACTTCTATCTCTTTACTCATTATTTACATGTGGATTGTACCTTTTAAAGGGGTGTATTAAAAATGAAACGGGTAGAGTAATACCGCATACTTAACTACAATGCTAGTCAATAATTGATGCAACTTCAAAAACTAATGCCCCCCAATACCAAGGATGAGGAATTTACTGGAGATGTGGATATCTCCAAAAATCACTAATATTTACCAATTCAAGTACTAGTATTAACAAGTACGAAGGATCAACATAGAGATACTGCCTTGGCTAGTTTATACTAACATAGAGGAACTAGTTTTAATAGTATACACAAGTATTCACTAGTAAACAATCTCAAGATTTGATCGAGATCTCTATAAAGATACATTTGATCATATATCAAGTCCTCCAAATAGATTCCCGAATACTTGGATCTAGAAGACTTTACATTATCTTCCTGTATAGTACCTTCCAACGTTTTTTCCGGGGTTGTAAGATGACCCTGACGTGGAATTTATATTCGGTTTTGCTATTATCATTAATAACGTCGATAATAAGTAGTTACTAATCGCAGACTTTGAGCTTGCATGCGGGTCGAAAGAGATTAGAATAAGTTAATCAACGTGAAATTAGGGGTGTTTTCTATCTGTAATATTGAATTAGATGACGTGGTAATGTACTATACGTGTGATTCGATTTTCATTATAAATTTAGCATATTACGTTTTCAAAAACTTGTCCGGTTTATAGTTTTTGAAAAAAAGTTCAACGTTATCGTAAACTTGAAATTTTTTTGAGGAAAACTTCATTTATTAGCGGTCTCTTTTATACGTTGTTGAGTAGCCGTTATCACGGCTCATACGAATTTCGTAACGATGCAAATACGTTAGACTAAGGTCTTGGCTTTGACGCGTGGTTTTGTGACTGAAATAAGTTGATATTGGATAGGTTATATAAGGTCGACGTGATAGCTCCGTATTATAAAGAATATATTAGTATTTATAATATTAGTATTTTCATTATTTAACGCTGATTAGTAATCTGGTAGTAGGCAACTTAAATCGTATTATGTAAAAGCAATGCATGAACGTAGTGACGTTAAATGTTTGAATTGGAGCATTCGGTAATACTATTTATGTAGGAGTAGAATGTGTTACTTAGACGTTTCTTCAACTCTATTAAGTCGTAAAAGCGATTCCAAAACCTAATGATCTAATTAAAACCTAGATTATCCATAATGATATGAACGAACCCGTAAAACTTCTTACAATAGTTTTAAAACAGTTTCGTATAACTCTTAATGTTTATAATGTGCATAACTTTCAGCATAATAGTTGTATTGGAACGATTTGTGATAATTACAAAATAACGAAAGTTATTCACTCGTTTTTAAGGGAAATTATGGATATTACTATATACTCTCATAGATACTATACATAGGCCAAGTGGCAGTACACTGTACTGAAAGGTGCCTTCCTGCAGAGTGCACAATAACCTGTTACGCTGCAGGCTGTACTCTTACAAGACGCAAAGTGCACCATACAAGGAGCGGTCTGGAATGGATATTTGAAGCCGCATGGAAATATATGGAGCGGTCTGGATTGGGTTTCGCAGAGCGCACAGAAAAAGGGCTACTGCTTGGATGAGTGGTTCATAACCTCACGTCCGTGACGTACACTCTTTGAAATACTCCTTCCTAATAAATCTATCTCTACTATCACTATACCAATCAAACGATTACTTTTCTACTTGCTTCTTTACGTAAATAGGCTTAAAACTTTATTGATACTAATTAGTAACCCATTCTGTAGACTATAAATAGCTTTGGATAAAGCAATATATATAAGTTAAATGTTTCGAACGGGATGTTATAACGATCTCAACTGTTTGTGCTTTAATATTACGTTTTAATTAAAATTATACGGGATATATATAGAAACTGTAAAATCTAAATGAAATTAAAAAGGATAACTTTACTACGATATCATCAACTCTCATTTGTCGTTTTAACGTATCAAGGCACTCTTTGGGGAGCATTTTATTACGTATTAGGTCATGTAAACTAAAACCACTAAGTTTCGAAATCCTTCGTTGGGACCTGTCCTATTCGAAATCGACAATCTACTCCGCTCGCAAAACACCAAAGCGATCACGAATACAGTATCCAAATCGCTTCCTTAACTTAAAAACAGATACGAACACACTATCCGAACCGCTCGCTTCACCAAAAGCGGCTACGACTTACTAATCCGGACCACTTACCCTACTAAACACCGAACCATATATTGCGCCTCCCTATATCTATACTTCCTTTGATAACGTTACCCGTACTTTCTTGACCCAATTCGCTTTCCAACGTTCGCATTGTGTATATTAAATTTAGCTTTTTGAACGTTTAAGTTATTCATAGCCGCTTTGATAACATAACGTTATCAAACGCCAACAGAATGAATTCAAAGCGCCTCGCTAGTTTATAGTTACTTTTTATTCACATATCGTTTAAAGTTCATTTGTACCAATAAATATGGATAGCTTTACTCCGATCACTTAAATCATGTTATTTACTCTGTATTAACTAGATTATCCTCTACTTTAAAGTAATCTAAACTTTAAACTATTTTGGTTGTTGAAATATAACCATACCTAAATTCACTAGCGACGCGAAATCACCAATTTACACCGCTTTGGTATATCAAATACGTATAAAAATCGTTATCTCTAACTACCCCAAGACACCTATACCTATAGCCCTAATATCAACGACACCGGAAAAATCTAGCGTTACCTTCGACGTTATAGTCGAAAATATAGGAATGGAAACGGCCATAAAATATGAAATCGACTTAGAATTTCGGAATATAATTATAATCCAGTTAGAGAATTCGACCTATATATGGTAAAAATAGGAAATATATATATCTTAGTCGTTATGTTTTGTTACTAGGAGAAAAAAGTCTTAGGACCTAATATATGAGAAAATTTTAAGAAAAGATTTTCAAAGTGAAAGTTATATATAGGGCAAATAGTAAACCCCTTTATTACCAAATCCTTATAAATTAAATTACGAAGAAGGGGTATTAATTCCTTAGGAGTCAGAGATAGTGGCTTTACAAAAGCCTTATTCGAAATGATGTAGCTCGTCTATTTGTCAAATGGGACGGATAAAAAATTTTACTAAACGAAATTTATAACAGAGTGTTACTAAACGAAACAAAAGAACCAGTTGGTAAACCGACTGGGAATATCATAAGGTGTAAGAACTTAAGAGAAAAACGGTCAAGATACATGTTTCGAGTCGTAACTCCAAAAGAAAGAAAATTTGGGATATATAGTCTAGGCCGCGGCCTGAAGAAGAAAGAGAGCTATAAAAGAAGGAAGTGAAGGAAAGCCAAAAATGCCTAGATACACAATCCAAGCCGCGATTTAAAGAAAATGAAGATTTGGATACGCAATTTAAACCGCGATCATAAAAAATGAAAGTTTGAAGTACGTGTTCTGGCTCGCAACTCCAAAAAAGAGAATATCGGAATATATAATCCAGGCCGCAGCTTTAAAATAAGGTAGGGCTACAAGGGGAAAAGGAGAAGGAGGATTTGGATACGTAGTCCGGGTCGCGATTTTAAGGGAAAGAAGGGCTAGATATGCATTTCTAGCCGCGACCTTAAGAAATAGAAAGGCCAGGTACGCAATCCGAGCCGCAGCCTTAAGAAGAAGAAGGGCTGCAAAAGAAGGAAGAAAAGGAAGGTTTGGATACACGATCCGGGCCGCACCCCTAGGAAAAGGAAGGTCTTGATACGTAGTTACAACCTGTTTATAAGACCCGAAAACGGTTACGAATATAACATCTACACCGTTCGCAAAATTTAGAAGCGGTTACGATTATAACACCCACATCGCTCGTACTAATAAAAGCGGATATAATATAACCTTTTGAACCATTACTTTAAAAGAAGGAATAGTTAGATACTTTATGCGAGACTAAGTTCTAACGCTGTAATAAGTATTCTTCTATTGCTATAAGGCTCTTTAAAAGCCATACTAAAGTCGTTTCTATGAAATCAAACCGTTTAGGAAGTTTAAAGCGGCTCAAAGTGTATTATCTACGCCGTTTCCCTATTTGACCTTTGTTTAACCGTATTATTTCACGCCACTCCTAATATTTTGTTACTTTTTATTTTATACGCCTCAATACGACGTATGTTCATATTTGTTCCCTCTCTCTTATTTAAATATACTATATCGTATTAATTTTAATTTATTACCTCTTTTCATTTTATATGGTTTTAGTTGAATTTATCGATTCTAATTAATTATATTATAAAAAGTTATATTATAACTATATAACGTATTACATTATTTCCAGATACACCAGCCTAGTCTGAAGGGCAGCTTTTTACTTCATAAGGGAGAGGGCGACGTCGTCTTGTCCCTATTATCCTCCCCGCCGCCCTTCCCCTTTTTACTAACGTTATCGCTATTATTGCCTTCGAAATTACCGGTACTAACGAGGATTTAGCCCTGCGCTTTAAGTCGTATTCCCTTAGATAAAGGCGTAGGGGGGTTTTTACCCTCCTTATAACGATACACAATAACGTCGTTAAATTCGCTTACGTAGTATATACGTAGGCCCCTATTTAAGGCCACCATATCGTTTACTAATTTCTTAGTTTACCGTTCAACTTTTGGTTTAAATTAGCATTAACTTGTTTTGATTATTGACGAACATAATTATATTTCAAATTGTTTTAAATATCGTATTTCGGGTGTATGGTATTTTTAATTCTATTAAAACTCATTGTATAGCCGGTAAACTCGTCATACGTCTTTGGTTCACGGCCTTAAAACCAACGAAACGGAGGAGTATTCTTTATTAATTAACTTATAACAGTGGCAACGGAACGAATGATTTTAGCTTTTATAGCAAACGCTAACGGACTTACCCGCCACCACGAACGCGATACACGGCTCGTAAGGCATCTCTATTACCGGCTTAGGACTGTGGACCCAGGTGCGCCGCTTTAACGACTTACGCGTGAAAGAGGCTTCGCGACATACTCTGGCGATGCGGAACTCGAGGCGTGGAAACAGATTTGCCTCGTACTATTTATTTATAAAAAGGGAAGTAAAAGCTATACGAACGAGTGAATTTAAAATATACAAATCATAGTATAATTGCGTTAAGTTACGCTTACGGTATAAAGGGGCCCTTACAGATAATAGGGTTTTTACCCTTGGGGAGAGGGCAAGGTTTATGACTTTAGGAGCCCTTCGTTCCTCTCTTTGGGGGTTGGAGAAGGAAGGGGAAG
>JASMMZ010000003.1:10010603-10122263 GCA_038502455.1 Anisogramma anomala | reverse complement strand
CAGCGGCAGGGCTTGGCAGGATGGCGGCCGCGGGTGGGATAGCTGCTATTAACGAGATTATGTTTGATAAGGGCGAGTTATTGGTAATGGTAGCGGCGGCGATTACTACGACGACAGCAGTGTGTCGGCGCTTTCTCGTTAAATGGCGCCTAGCCGTCCTGTTTTTACATGGCATTTATATAGAGAAATGGTTATTATATAGGTCTTTATTAAATAATATACCCATTAAATCGGTTTATTTTGATAAATTAAAATCAAGGTTAAGTTATATTTGGATTGGAACTTATATTAACTGGTAATATGCGCATTTAAATAAAAAAAAAGAAGTTTTACTTAGACCGCGGGCGATGTATCTTTTTATCTTAACTCAATACGTGATAACTTAATGACTCCTACGTAATTAACACCTGCGAAAACACTCTTGTCGGAAATCACAAAAGGCGTTATGAACAACCATATCGCCCCGAATTGCCTATACCAACCAAGCCCGAGTTAAAATAACTACCACGGTCAAACCTTACCAATTGAACCCGAATTACAATGATTACAGCTACCAGACCTTATTAATTCTAACCAAATTATAATGATGACCGCGGCTGGAACTTACTAAATTCAACCGAATTACAATTACTATTGCGGCTAGAAACTACTAATTCAAGCCCTCTACAATTGGTACCGCAACCACACTATTATTACAAAACCTACAAATTTGGACCTTTGTAACCATAATCACGCTATCACCACAAAACCTACTGATTTGAACCTTGGAAACTGTAACCACACTGTCACTACAAAAGCTACTAACTTAAACCTTTACAAGTACAACCACAAAATCATTACTGAGCTATAAGTACGAAGTACATAAGGAGGAAGGAAAATATTGCTTGTGTGGATATTACTATATACCCTTATAAATAGTATATATAGGTAAAGAAGAAGTGTACTGTATTGCAAGGTGCCTTTTTGCAGAGTGCAAAATAACGTGTCACGCTGCAGGCTATACTTTTACAAGACGCAAAGTACACTATACATGGAGCGGTTTGACTTGGATATTCTAGACCGTACGGCAAAAGGACCACTGCCTGGATAAGAGGTTTATAACCTCTCATCCGTAACATACACTCTCTAGAATACTCCTTCCTAACAGATCTATTTTTACTACAACTATACCAATCTAACGATTACTCTTCTACTTGCCTATTCACGTGAACAAGTTTTAGATCTTACCGACAGAAATCAACTATTAAATCGATTAGAAATTCCTTCCAAAACCGTTTGAAAATTGCTATGGGCTTATAAAATCCCATTTAACGGCGTAGTTAATGAAGTGGGTTATTTATAAATATGTTGTTATTCCGGTAAAACGAATCAGTTCGTACAATATAACGCGAGTTATATTGTAGCTAAAATAACGATAGTAACATCGCGGCATGAGTTGTTGATAGAAAGTGAATTATATTGAACTTAACTTAATAAATTAATAAAAGGCCCAAATATATGAATCGAAATACGGTCACAGAACTGCGAAATGCTGTCGTTGTTTATTAAATATTTGGAAATGAAGATTTCAAGTATTTGGTTGTAATTATGAAAATCTCGGCGGAGAAATCCTGGTCGCTCATACTTAATGAATAAATTTAACAAGGATCAATAATGTCCCGGGTTATAGCGGCGTTCTAATTTTATTAGAAGTTGTCTCGAATGAAAAGTTTTAAACTTTTCGGAATAAATTTGCCAACAATATCAAGCCGGGGGACGTATATGCGTAGAAGTGATTTAAAAGATATTCATTTGGGGAGTAGAAGCTAACATTCTCAACATTAAAATTGGTGGATGAAAGGGATTTTAAAATATCATGGTTTTATAGTAGTAATAAGTCGTATTGAATGTGATTAGCCTTTTTATTAAAAAGAAAAAAATGAAACCGAAATTGTCAAAGTCGTTCGGATTCGAGAATTTAATATTAATAAAATCTTTGGGTAATTACAAACTATTTGAAATATTCATAATCCGTAGGGATAGTAAATAGGCTTGATATACCCCAAAACTTCGCGTTTTCAACGTACAATCAATTGATTCTTCCGAGTAATTTTTCATCACAAATCATCCCATTATATTTTGGAAATGTTGAACGACGGAAGTAATATATTATTGGGCGTAGGGAATTTCAATTGTTTCATTGAAACAAGAAGAGTTTTAAGGTTTAACCTGGATAATTGGCGTTTAGACAGGATTTCTGATTGGGGTTCCCTTACATAAAACCAGGTTTAAAAAGAAAGATAAATATGAGGTGTTTGCAAACTACCTTCTCGTCAATCTTTAAGAGGAAAGGACACCATTTCTAGTTCAACGAATAAAAAGGTCGGCCATCAGAAAGTATTTTCAATTAAATTTCCAATAAAAATTAGTAATAACGAAAATATCCTGCATTTTTAACATAAACATTGAAACCGTTTCATCTGTACAATACGTACTCTCTACTGGTTTATACGTACTTAAATTTAAGTTTCGAAGAATGATCATAAATACTTATTCTTTTAAATGTTGAACTCACATTGAAATATATCAAGATTTAAATAAATGACGATTTGAAAAGTTAATACCTGTTTAACTTCAGCTTAGAAGTCCTGAAAGATATTATTCGAAATTACAAAAATATATTCGAGGTAAAAGTAGTAAAAATATCGAAAACAGGTTGTAATAAATTAGTGATATATCGTTAAAATATGATCAGTATACCTTGGAGGCTAAAATAAGAATTGAGTATTTGCAACAACATTCAAAATATATACGAAAAGTATTTTTTTATTCGTTGCTGGTGGCATGCCTTAAACTTTGCAACGTTATCGATTCTATTAGTCGAAGTAACAGAAGTATTGCGTGGTTAAATTGTGGATGTATTTTTCTAGGTTCTGTAGACCGCTGGCCGGTTTGCATAGTAATTTGTATGGCTAATTTCATAGCCCATACCTTAGAGTTCACTACATCGTACTGCACTCTACTTACACCTAATGCGGTAATTCTTTATAAAGAAATACACTTTCAGTACGGTTAACTTTATTTTAAGTAAAGTTGACCTACTGTACCATATATAATATTATTCCATCCCTGGAGGCTTTTTAGTTTATGGGTGTACGCCAATGGAGCTAACCAATCTTTTCCAGTTACCAATAAATTACTTCCTCGTTAATTAACTAGACCCCTGTTCATTCCAGTTGACTCCTATATTAAATTACGCCCAATTGTATATAAATTGACTCTTTTTAACCTTAATTGCTCCGTTACCCCAGGGTTCGAGTTTATCAACTCCTATAAAAAGTTCTTTCATCACAAACCTTTGTAGGCCTTTACTTTAACCATGATACTTTGACAGATTACCGTTATTAATCTTCTAGCAGTTTTTAAGTTTACTGGTATAACCTTTTCTACTATTACGTGATCCGATCCTTTTGGGTGGTTTATTAACATAACCTTCGATTTGTATAGTTAGCTTACTTCTATTTATAAACCTTTTTAAGGCCTTATTTTGTAATGTTTTCTTTATGGCGTTAGCGGGGTTATCTTTGCTATCGATCTATCGGAACTACCTAATTTCTTTTCATTTATATGATTTACGAAGTGCCATTATGTCGATTATCAGGCGTTTTTCGTTAGTGGTTCCGAGCATCAAAGGACATTTGAAAAGACTCATCGAGTCGAAACAAATTACTACCGGGATAAAAAGAATCTTTAACTAACTGGTGATAATATTAATAGTCTTTTACATTACCATGCCTACGTCGAAGCCCATCATTATGCCATAAACCTCTAAAGTTAACACGTCTTGTGTAATTATTTTGTACTTAACAGAGGTTTAGTAGATTAAGTTACCGATAATTTTGAACTAGTTTTCCTGCCCATATTTATTGATGAGGGTTATCGGGAAACCGATTTGTAAAGATAAGTCGATATTTTTTGTGAAAGATCCAACCGTAAAGATTATTAACTTAGCCTTCAAAAAATTGATTGAGATTATATTAATACCGCGGTCTAAGTTTCTTATCTAGTTACTTAAGCCTTTTATTTAACTGATTAAAATCCTTATTTGTTAGCGTTCTCATTTTTATTGTAATGTTTAAATCGTAAAAATCTTTTAGCTAGCATAAGGTAGTAATATAGCTATCTTGAGCACGCTATTCCATATGCCGTTAAGACCTGGTTTCGTTCGTCATTTTAATTGTAGCTAAAATAGGGCCTTAGCTCTTTTAGCGAAAGCTGAGGAAGGTATTAGTATTTAATATGCGAATTGACGATTTATTAAAGTCTAGTTGGATGTATTTCATTAGTGTCATTACCGTCTTGTAATTCCAAAACTTGAAGCCCTTAATAGCTTACTGTTTTAGTATTACCAAGCTAGCCGTTTCGACGAAAAGGGTATTGTTAGATTTACACCCATTATGCCAAAGTCATTTTTTTACGTTACTAAGAGGCACGAATCGTACGTTAAGGATTTTATTGTTAACCGTAATTTAAAATGCGCCTAGGAGGATAGAAACGAGTAGACGCCTCTTTTAGCTAATTTCTATAGTAATTTGATATAACATATTACCGAGACTAAAGGATAAATAGCACGGAGTTTTTACAACAGACCTAGTAATACGATCAGCTATAAATCCGTTTTTCAATACGTATAGGTTTGAGTTATATTACACCTATTAAATATAAACCTGCCTTTGGTTCTAAATAGTAAATTTGCTACTAAAGCGACTAATAAACGTTAGTTAATCTTTTAAATTGTTAGTAATTGCGTATAGATTGAGTTTTTACTTTTATTATTATATACCTAAGTAATAGGCTTGATTTTTCATACGGAATCTCCGTACTTTTACCATTAACCTCATAAATAATTTTCGACTTAAAGATCGTAACGTTAAGGTTTTGGAGGTTAAAATCGTGTTTCGGTACCAATTGTATAACCCTTTGAGTTAGTAGGCCGTTAATTCCAACCTTGTTACTTTCCTTAAAGGGTTTGCCGGAAGTTTTAACAATTCCTTTCGTTTTATGCTTTAGTGTTAAGTTTTTGTTATCCTTTTTTCTCCTGCTTACTCAAGCAGTATTGTAAATGTAGTCCAGTCTATATTCTTCCTCTTTACTATTTTTATTTTTCTTCGGGGGTCTCTCGCGACGACAGTATTATATTAGCTTATCGATAACGGATGGGGGAGGTTTGTGTTGGCTAGGTCGCTTGGCTTAAGGAGCGTAAGGGTCTTAATTTTTAGTAGCCCTAATATAAAGCATAACTTAAGTGGTTCGAAAGGATATAAAGCCGTTGGTAGTTTTAACAACTACTTCGAAGTTTACGATATTTAATATCTTATATAGGTCTTTACATTTACCTCGCTTCCGCCACACGAGGAATTTACTATGTAACGGCAAAGTAAGCACGTCGATTATTAAGGGGATTTTCCTAGTATTTAGGGCGTTACTTATCTGGCGGCGTGCCGATTCTCTTCGCAGTTCCCTCAAATCTTTTTCATAGACCGCAACAATTTTTTAAGTACTTGCTAAGGGCGGATATTCACTCGTCAGGCGTAGGTATACTTTAAATATTAAAATCGTTAGTACTAAGCCGTTAGGGCCTACAGTATCGTCATAGCCTTTTACTACCATTTACAGGGGTACCTCCAAATTCGTAAAGCTTACAATTTTCAACGTTAGGATATTATACGCTCGGCAAAGTAAGGCGTGTGTCCTTTTAACCTTTCCAATACTTTAATATGTTTTTACAGGTACCTATTTGCAATATATACCTATTATCTTAGTATCTTTTTAAAACTTTACCTCGGTAAAGTTTATACTAGTATTGTGGACGACGACATTAAGTGAACCTAGGTACGTATTAATTTACAATATTCTTAACGTTTTCCACGTATTATTTTTCGAAAGAGACTTTAGAAACTTAGTTCTATGAAAAAGAGTCACGAAATCAATTACATAAAGGACAGGTTTGTTATCAAAGTAAAATACATAGATAAAATCTCGTCATTAAAATCATTTTTATCTTTTAAAGTAAAGTTAAATTTCCGGTGGGCTTGGACATACGCTTAACAGTGGTAATAAAGTCGTTCAATAGCTTTCAAGGCAAAATATTCTATATCTTTATACCTTATAGACTTTGGGACTTTATATAGTTTGTTAACGGCTCAATGATTAAATAGCCAGCGTAGTTCACGTATCTCCGGCTTCGTTAATTGTAATACCACTGATTTTGGATTTTAAAGATAAAACCATAGGTTCCATTACTTAAGGGAAAATAAAAACTTCCAACCAATTTTAACCAGTTTCTCTGTATTAATGTCGATGTTAACGCCGAGAATCTTTATGTTTTCAAAACAAAAATAGAAAGGGGTAGGGGACTTGAGTATAGAAAACGTAATTACTTCTTTGATAACTTCAATTACCGTCATATTTAGTAACGATAATTATTTTCTCAGGTTAAAGTCAACTTTAGCCTGGCCAATATCGTAACAATTAATTTTAGTAGTTATATTTTTTTCCCCATGTAACTTCATATACTCCGAATTTCCTTTTATTAAGTACCCCATTTCCTCTTTATTTAAAATAATACCTTAAAACGTATGGTTTTCGTAACGTTCGCGAAGATTAAAAGTATGTAAAGGATTAAAATCTTACTAAGGGTAAAGAAAAGGGTTTTTACTACCTAAACAGTATAGGAAGACATGGTTGACTAGTTACTAAGCCGTATTAAAAGCATTATTTTTGTGTTACTTGACTTTTTTAGAGGTGTTAGCAACGTTAATTAACCTATGGCTTTTGATGTCTACAATTTAATTTGAGTAATCCTATTTCTAAGTAATAAGGTATTAGATATGGTATACTTCTTTCCTATTATTATGCTTGGCGGGAGAGTGCCTAGTTAACTAGCAGCTAGACTTGCTATAGATCCAATATTTCTTACTATTATTACGACGCTAGTGCTTGCAGTTAATAGCTTCGCCTAAATATTATTAAAGTTAACATGGAAATTACCTCTAGTCTAAAGCTAAAGTCAATAAGCCAAACCTTAGGTGTAATGGGCGCTCGTACTTACGGTCGATATAGTTAACCACCGCAAGGTCTTTTTTATTCAGGTTTATAAAGTTGTTAGCCTGAAGGTTCATACGAAGCGAGTTTGGTATACGCGCTATTGTTGTGGTAAACGAAAAGCGTAATTATCTAAAAAGGCTTTTACAAATGGTATTTGGGCGTTGTAAGGTGTATTTGAACTTACTAGCATCCGTAACTACCATCCGTACCTGTTTGCTAAGTATAGCTTCGCCAACATAGGCTTTCCTCATGACTTTTGAACATATCATTAACTTATTAAATATTTGTTTAAAATCGTTTATTGGTGTTTCCACTTTTTCTTTCTTTGCCATTATTGTAGTTTACCTTGTGATGGCCCAATTTATATGGAATTACGTAAGGTTGACGTCGTATTTGAAGTAGCCTCTTATATTATCGTAGATTTCGCGAAACGTAGTTGTTTGGGTTGGAAAGGTTAGGTAGTAGTTTTAAACGTGCCTTATAAGGAATTTGGGAAATAATAAGTGGAGATTAAAGGAGGGAATCTCTATTTACTTACAAATGTTTAAAAGAAGAATTATCTTAATATCGAAAATTTTGTAAGGCTTTCTGCTATACCCTTTTATATTATCCCAGATTTTGGTCAGGTCCATAATGAGTTTATAGTCAATGTTAAATATTTTAATAGGTTTTAGAGGAAGGTCGCAGAGTTTATCCTAGATATAAATATTCGATCTTAGTAATTTACAATTTAAATCTTCCGAAGTACAGTATTAAGTGTAAATGCTAATCACTTGGTAAGAGGGGTAAAATTTTGTAGTAAAACCTATAATAGGTTCTTTGACATAGGTAAATCCAAAAGGGGATGGTTTTAAGGATTTGGCGATGGAATTATTAAAAGGAAATAGATATTTAAAGGTTTTGGAGGGCTTAACGATCTAACTTAATTAACTGGTGTAAAATGCTAACGTTAATACTTTTAACAGCGTTGGCGACCGTTGCTTTATGTGACCTGCCATCACTAAGTGCGTACTCCGTATTATCACGTAAGGGTACTAAACTACCAAACAGGCTAACGAGTTTCTTATAGTTAACACGTAAAAATGTTTAAATTGGTTAAAGATAGATTTAAGGTTCCATGTAACGCTTATATAGGCGTTAAAATCCTTTAATAGCTTATTTTATGGTTCGACCTATGATGGTAAGCTATGTAGGTACCAAATGGTGTTTACTATCGAGGTACGAAGAAGCACTAGAAGAGGCTACTGTAGCCCAACGTGCAGGACATATAGGTATAGCCAGTACCTAGCCTGTCATGTGCCCTTATATGTGCTTTATATGAACCGTATCCAGTCCGAACCCAGACTGGGCCTAAACCAGGTATTGTCTTTCCCGTTACGTATATAATTACATAACTTTTAAACTTAACGGCTAATGGCTAAAGTTGAAATTATAACCCCTTTTTACCTAGATACTGTAAAGGTGACGGCGCCTCGCTGGTTTAGTACCGGACGCGGGCTATTTTCACCTAATGTACGGGTCGATCGTAAGCCGATGACGTGACGTTTGACGTATTATATAATATATTAACCGGTTCGACCCTAGGTCGCCGGCGCCGTATAATGCATCTTTTAGCCTTGCCACCGTTGCCATATAACGCGTCCGTAGGTTAAGCGTATAATACATTATTTTTTACCGCTAACGTCGTATAATGTATCTTTTAACACGTCGTATAATGTATTTTTTTTATCGCCGGTATTATATGACGCGCCGTATAATGTCGTGTTTTTACCTTTGATGCCGTATAATATACCCCGTATAATACGTAACTCCAATTCAATCCCGTCCGCCAGTTTTTATACATACGAACGCTCCTATAACCTTGAAAACTTTCTTCTTTTCTCTTTTACAACGTCGCCCCTTTTCGCCAATTACCCTTTTTATAATTATTTCACTTCCATTTTATATATCCTCATTAACAATTCCAGCCAATAAATCTTAGCCCTTTCCCTTAACATATTTTTATAACAGACGTATATAATGACTTTAACTTAAACTACGTTATCTCTAGCGCTTTTGACGGGAATAACGTGTTACTCCATAAGGTATACTATCCTATTATATCCTAATACCCTGCTCTTAAATACTTGTTATAACTGCCACACGTTATAAGAGATTTTCTCGTCTTTAATAATAGTAAAGATAAAAATAAGCTTTTTCCATTATATGTTAAAAACGCCCATATATTATATATTAACCGCTTTTTTAACTTTAAGGTTTCTTGTTTTTACATTCGAATGTATCGGGAATAAGGATATCGAACGTACCGGAAAATTGATAATAAGGTGAATTTATAAAAAACACCTTATGGGAAACTTAATCGTGAATTAATTTCTTTTTATAGTATATTTTAGAAAATAAGCCTATTTACTACTTTATCAAGTTTGTATACCTTTTTATGTTAGTTAATTACTATAACTAAGTATAAAGGCTATATCCTATCCCTTATGCGTAAGCGTTAGGGGAATATTCCGGATTATCGATCCGTTTTTGCCCTCGTTTTTTAAAATTCGTTAATTAGTTTACCCAACTTCTCGATGTCTTTCGGGTATGAAGAATCCTTATCATACAGTCCGTATAAGCCGTTACCTTTCTAACTATACGTTTCCGTTGTCCTCTTTCCCTGGGTCCGTCCTTACCCAAGATTTTTCCGTTACCTTTTATTATATCGCTTATCTATAAAGACATGATGCCTTCGGTCGACCGGACTTTAACGTATAACTTTTTCGCCCCAGCCCCCTTTAATTATCATCTTATACTGTTGGTAGGCCTTAGACGTTACAACTTTTCCGATTCGATTGGTCTTCGAAGTAATAGTAATATTGTATTGGTAATGCAGTGAATGTATTAATCTAGGTTTGGTTAACCGCTAAACGGTCTGCACTGTAATTTGTATGCCCAATTGCTTGGCCCGTTTCTTTTTACGACTCGGGCACTTCACAATCAATAGACTTGTAGTACAGTCAGTCAACTTTACTTACAGTAAAGTTGACTCAACGTACTGCAATTGACCTGCAAAAAAGAGCAGTTAATACTATTCCAAAATATATCCATTTATAATATTAATCAAAGTAACCAAAATAATATAACTGCTTAGTCTATAACTCTTGAAATTCATATAAATTACGACTTATAAAATTTAGCGAGTGACGTTCAATGCTTAATTATATAATCCCTAATTTCACTCATATTCCATTCATTAATCATAATCAAAAATGACTTAATCGGGTCGACCGTAAACGGGCGTGGAATTGTGCCCGGGTCGACCGCGTTACCCAAGCCCAAATCAATGTATTATAATTCTTAGTATTTTGTTTCAAGGAACGTTTTCTGTGCCCCCTCCCCCCCCCCTCATACTTTATTCCTCATTAACCGCCAACATCGATCTCTTTTAACGTCCGTCCCTTTTAATATTATTCGTTATTGTCGACCGCCCTTAACGTCCATCCCTCCTCGTATTATCCGTTATTAACCTCCCTTAACGCCCGTCTCTCTTCGAGTTTTTCGATATCCTCGACGTTGCTTCGTATTCGTCTTACTTTTTACCAACCCCTTTTTTGGCGTTTACTAACTTCCGCTACGCTTTTTATCTTTCTCCCCTCTCAGCGTTATCTAATATCTGAAATCAGTTATAATCAGGACTCCAACGCTATTGACGCTAGTACTTGATGAATTCAAATAAAGATAATAATAAAGAATAACTAGATTTACGCAAAATTGTAATAAAAGCCACTCTATGGTTGAACGCGGATTCGAAAAAATCGGGCAATGTTTACCTGGATTTACCTATTGTATTTGGACTTTATTCAGTAATATTTTTTTATTTTTTTATAAGTCAGATATTATTTCGAAAGTAAAAGCAGTTTGCCCTACGTTTATCATTTATTATAAATTCGACATCGATATCGAAATACCTTGTTATTATAAACCTAAGTATCTCCCCATTCCGTCTCAAATTTGTTCAAGACTATGGTATACTCGCACTTTCTCAGTAATTTCTACTTCTCCTTATTGTAGCCTTTTCACTTAATTAATAAAGAACGAACTCCTCTTCCCCCCGTTTTTATCGCAAGGATTTTTGAGACTTTAAATTCCATTTATATACTGTTTTCCACATTGTTAGCGACCAAAACTGGTTTCGGGCTAAATTCGGATAAAATTTACGAAAAAAGGGGGTTTAAACCGTTTATTTGGCCAAATTTATATAAAATACAAAGTATTTACTAAAAACATCTAATAAGATATTCAACAGATTTAAAATTACGAAGTCTCGGTATTAATTACATGTTAATCGAGTTTTTTCCTTGAACGGTTAATTTTAATGTTACGAAAGCTTAGTAAAACCTAATCTCTCATTTAATATCATTTTGTCGGACGTTACTTACGGTTTGCCGCTATTTTTATTAAGTATTGAATTTAAATTATCGTCGCCAAAATAAAATTCATCCATCTTCGTAAAGAAACTAAAAATATAACAGTTTACCTCGCCGTACCATTTAACGATTTCTCATTCTTATTTACCTTCAAGAAAATATTTCGTATTCATTTACCAAAAGGTTTACATCAAATCAGGTAATTGTCGAATTCCAATTATTGAACGCGAATTAATAAACGGGCGAGTATAAAGTTTAGTTATATTATGTAAAAGCGACGATAGTAAGTGGGTACTTTTGGATTTTTTAATTTACCCGTTTAATATAGTTTTCTTTCATAAATAATTCGTTAGAAATAAAAGTTATTCGATTTTTCTTATTAAATATCAGGTTATTCAAAATACTTTCTACTTATCTAAAAGGCGGTTATTGATGATAAAACCGAAAAATTGATAGATCTTTTATTATATATCACAAAAAATATCTATATACGTATCCAAAATTTTAAACCACATGGCCTTTAAGTAAATAAACTTAGAAAAACAATATGTAATGATTAATAAATTGAGGTACCTTTTTAAAAGATGAATAAGTCATCTATCCAATGGACAAAAATATGCGCATAATACTGTTTTAGGATGAAAAGGGGTTAAAAGAGGCCTTATAGTAAAATGAGACGTGGTTTCGCTTTATTATATTACGTATATATTGGATATAAACGTTTAATATTTATGATTATTACAATTTAATGGTCTTCCTGTTCAAAAACGTGAAATAGAATGTTTTTACCCGAATGATTTATAATATAGGAAACTTAAGTTTATTATAACGTTTTCTTCGTTAATAATTTCCAATTCCATAACTATAAAAGATTGAAATAATGTTATATACATCCCGAGTTAGTCCCGTAATTTGCAATTTACAGTAATCATCTTATTTTAGCTAAAAGGCACCTAAAGCTTTCGAAAACCGTTAAGATGCGAATTTTATTTAACGGTTCCTTTATTACTTTTTAATCCCGAAATTCTGTTAATTTATCCGGGCCGAAAATTAAGTAACTATTCGACGTTAACAATCTCGACAGGCCTAACGCAGGCTGACTCGTAATAATACTATCGGTTTAGTTGTATTAGAATTCCCGAAGTTTATTTCCGATAACAACCCGGGCGTGGGTCAGGCCCGGGCCGATATCGCTTTTAACGGCCCTTGAAAAACCTACAACTTACCCTTAAAAAATATATCGTCGCGATTTCACAACTAAACCTCTGTTTCGCTAAACTTATTTATATAACCCGACAAAATTTATATTCCTTGAATATGCAAGTTTATTAATACCATATCAAATATAATAATAAAAATATATTCAAAAACCCGCGCGTAACGTTTCTTAAAATCGGGTTTATTTCGTAACCCACAGGCCAACCTATTTGCGCGGGCGTTTTAAATTGCGGGGCTATATTGCAAGTGGTATTATAAAAACGAAAGGACTTCAGCTTATTCATCCATTTAATAATCACACTAAATACCCGTGAGTAAATAGAAGGTGTAATGGGGTTTATTTTAGCAGTAAGGTAGCAGAGGTAACAAAGGTTCAATATCAAAAAGATGTTTGATCGTGCTGTAGCATGATCACTAGCCTTTGGCTATTCATTTGTGTAGACTGAATACTTAGATTAACAACTGAAGAGCTATGTAGGAAATGCTATTTATGGTGCTGACCGTGTCCTTATATCCCATTGCCTTCATACTATCTTCAGTACTGGATCGTTTGGATCACTGCACTGATCCCACTGATCTAGTGCTACCTTACTTTGGATCGGTGGCTGATCCTTACTGATCCCATGTAGCCTCACCTTGGATCAGTAACTGATCCATACTGATCCATGACGTGACTTTCTTAGTCACGTTGCTTACAAAAGAGATGTTCCCCGCCTGATGTGTTGGACTATAGGCTCTCCGTGGCTCAGCTGCATGCTGGCCTGTTTCTTGACCCAACCATTGTCTGGGTTATAACAATCCTGACGTTTCGAAATTAAACTTGGTAAAAAGAAATATTCCAATCCTTTGTAGTCCGTTGAAATCTTAAACGGTATAGGGATACTACCTAAGTCGGTAAACTACGTTTTTAAACGGAATACGACTGCAAAAAATATTTTATCGTAAAAAATATAGTTTTGTTTCGTATCAATTAATTTTACAAAGTAATAAGTTTTTAATTTGGAAGTGATATCCTTATTCTGATATTTCAAATACCCTATTAAAGACATTTCTGAATAATCAGTTTTTATTACCTTTATCTGATTTGGATTCTAATATAACAAAATTGTGGCCGTACCAAAGATATTATTTATAATTCAAAATATATATTCCTTCCATTATGTTTAAGCTCAACAGATACCCTATTTAGTTAAACGGACTAAATTACCCGTGAGTTCGAAAGAATCATTCAAAAATTTACGATAAAAGTTGGTAAAACATAAAAAAATTCGAACTTCCTAGATAATATGAAGTAATTCCTCGTTACAAATTACCCGGACTTTTTCAGGGCTCACCACAATACCTACCTTAACCGTTACAATAAAACCTAAGTATTTTATTTTTCATAATTATAAATTTAGTTTCGCCTTATGAACACATTCCAAAACCACGCGATACTTCGTTATATAATCCTACTTAATACTAAAAAAAAGTCTTTTAAATACTTTATAACGAAATTGGTTAAAATATATGCTATTACAAAATTAATATATCGTTAAAATGTCGTCGACAATATCTTGAGCCTAGAAAGAGTAGCTAATTATTTAAACAACCTGATCCTTATACGAAACGCGGTTAATTTATCCTACCTGGATATAACCTGGATATAGTACAAAGCCACTCGAATATCCAACTTCGTAAGATATATCTACTTCAATAACGTACATAAGGTCTCTTTAAGTAAAGGTAAAGGAAACCGGTTTTACTTCGTAATTTCATTTAATACGCGGTATTTGATATTAAACTGGTATCCCCCCCCTAATTTTTAAAAAAAATAATACCAGCGTTGGAACCGATAAAAAGCTTACCAGAATTTGGCCTTTATTTACGAATTTCGTAACCTATCGTCAAAGTTTACAAGGTCAATCTTGTAATGAGATATAAAATATCTCTCAAAGTCTTTTTCATAAAAATTTATTATCCTTCGGTTGAATATAAATATAGTAAATGAATTTCCTTTTATATAAAGGTAAAGTCATAGAGTTCTTATTATCGAATAGATTTCGGAATCTGACTGAATTAATTGAAAAAAGCAGCAAATGTTTTTCTTGTTTTTTAATTATAATCGTTGCCGTCGGTTGTGAAATTAAAGTTAATTTATCAAAGATTATAGTAAAAATTTACCGAGACGAATTTCCCGTACGTTCCATTTTCCGGGACAAATATTATATTAAACCAATAACAACTAAATTTATTACATCTTATACATCTCTCGTCCTAAATCGTATTATTAATTAGTCTATAATGAAGTTTCATTAACCCTTCATTATTAGACGATTACTGTTACCTTTAAAAGTTAATTATTAATATCGTCTCTAAGATATTCCACAAATGACGTCCCGCGCTATTCCGGAAATAATATATGTTAATATCAGAATCAACTATTTATTCATATTTACACAAAATTTGGCTATTTAGGTAATACGCATATTTTACTATAACCCTCATATCGTATCCAAAATTCGAAGATATAATAACTGAATTTATTTAATCTTTAACCTTTATGTTAAAGTTTGATTTAGAATATAATGATAATTATAGTTTAAATTAACTTTAATATTCAAAAGATAAATATTATTAACAAGTATAAAAATGAAAAATTGAATCCTCACTTATATGTAGTTTAATAAATTAAATTCTTTTTCATTCAATTTTATAATTACATTATTAAAGTTATATAACCAGTAAACGAAATTGTTATTAGGATTTAGGCTTCCTGCATCGCTATTAAAGAAAAATTTTTCTTTACCTTTTCGATGTAAACCGTATATACTTACATAAAAGTTGATACCAAGCGGATTTCTTGATAGTATTAGTAATAGTCCGATAAGTTATAACGTACATAACGCCTCGAGTTAAATTTAGCTTAACGTCTTTTTACCATCGCCCACGTTTTTTTACGTCTTGAATTTTAAATGCGTATCGAATAGGTTTTTTAAAATAACCAATCGCAATATTTGAATAATTCGTTGCGATTACTACGGCCCCTTAACGAAAATATTTATAAACCTTAAACCCCCGTTATAACCGTATTACTATCAAAACTTCAAACATATACGGGTCTCGTTAATTAACGACTTAAAGCCAATTTAAGCCGCCTACTTAAGCTAAAAGTATTTCGAACCTAAAACTAAACGATACATATAAATCCGTATTATTTATGACAAAACTATTTAATTTAACTAATACCTTATCCGCACGGTAATGGTAGTTAAAAGCCGCCTCGGTATAGTCGAAAAAATTCCTATATTATATATACCCGCGTATCCTCCGGCTTCGTAATTCATTGTAACCGCCTACTTTACTGTCACCGTAAAATATCCTTATACGTAGAAAAACGTATCACGACGTTTTCCAATTTATATTTAATTCTTTTGTAATATAAATTTAATCATTTGACGTGTCCTAGTCTACGTTAAAACAAATCGTCGAATTATACTTGGTTATATCGTTTTCCCCTACTTTAAGCCGGTGGAAAACTAACGCGAATCGCGATTAATTTGGCTTCGAGTTACTAAATTTTCGTTTGAACTTAAGCGAAGTTAAATATAAAGTCAAAAATTAAAGTTGATTAACCTGGTTATTACAATTATTTTATAGCCAACGCGATAGAACCCACGGTATTTTACGAACAAAAAAATCTACTGAAATCGGCCTTAAAAAAGTAAAAGGTATATTTATAAAAATGGAAGATTAAGTATTCAACAACAGCCTATTCTCATCGACAACTTTAAAATATAACGTTAAATCATTATCGTTTATTATCAATTAGTCTATTATAAATGATATTCCCTCGAAAAAATAAAAATGAAACCTTCATAATATGTTATAGTTCCATCTACAATAATAAGGCAAATAGAAACCAAATGGGGTTTACTACGAAGATACGGAAAAGAATTAGAAAAGTCTACCGTAGCCTAATGTATAGGACCTATAGTTATGGCTAGTGCTTAGCCCGTCACGTTCCCTTGCACGTGCCGTGCACGGACTATATCCGGTCCACACTCGAACCGTATCCTGTTCGTATCCGAACCAGATTCAAACTGGGTACTACCTATCCCGTTACGAACACAGTCACATAAGCTATAGACTCAACGGCCAATGGCTTAAGTTCACAACAGCTTTTCCTGTTCTTTAAGTGTTTTAAGGATCAGAGTCTTAAGAGTGTTTTTTAATATATGCTAACTCAAAAAGTTTTTTTTTCCAACTTGGTAAAACTCATTTTTCGTACGTAAATCCCTTAACATTTAAGTTTAGCCTTGAATTTTGATTTAACGGTCTTCCAAATTGCCTTTGATGTGTTAAAGTCTAATCATCGAAAAATTCGCAACATTTGCAGAAAGTATGGTCAGGGTCTTCACCGCCGTTAAATCTTAAAATTAAATACCCAAAGAAGTTGGTTAAGTGCTTTTCGGCCGATATTTTATCGACGTTGTATTACTAAAAGTCGTGGTTTTAATATTTGGTAAAAACTAATTCGAAGGCGTTAACCTTCTCTATAAATGTCTGATTTGAAGCTATTTTAATGGTTTGACTTATAAAGAGTATGTAGAAGGCGTAGGGCGAGGTACTTGGTAATCTTTAGGCGTAAGGGTTTTGTGTTTTCGCCTATGATCGCAAGGGATCTTGACGATTTATCGTAGATTCGTGTAACGTGGTTTTCTTAACATAACTTGGTAATCATTAGTGCTTTCGCTTAAAGCAGCGAACCTAATTATTAAATTAGCCAGGGGAAGTAGCAAGAGTGAAGTATGAGCAAAGGTTTGGTGTAGAGGATAAGATCGAAGGTCGTTCATTATTGAGAGTTATAATTGAAGAGCGAAAGTTGTTAATTGTAGGCTGTGGCACTTAGTCGTTTTTACAGTAGTAACACTCAAAGTAGTACTGACTTAGTCGTTTTCTAACCTGCCATACTTTAAGACTTTTGACAATTAATCTTAATGTCTTTAAAAAGGGTTAATAAAGATTTCTTGGTGTTTTTAATAGAAATACCGTTACTACCACTATGTTGCCGTGAAAACTGACGCAGCCTTGAAGTCTTGTTGACTTACTGCTATGAAAACTGACGTAGTAATAGAGGCCCTTCGTAAGAATCTTTCCTTTACCCTAGTCGTCATTTAATGTAAAACGTAACCTAAAAGTAACTTCTTCTTTTACTTGGCTAATTTGTGCTTAAACCAATAAATAAGAAAGTACTAATTAGTATTAGTAAACCTTAAACGTTGCAACGTTATCTATTCGATTGGTTGAAGTAATGGTAGAATTGCGTAGTCAAATGGTAGATATATTGTTTTAGGTTTGGCCGATTGTTAGCTGGTCTGCACAGTAGTTTGTATGGCTAATTGCTTGGCTCATGCCTTAGAGTGAAGTGCAGTATACTGCACTCAACTTACACCCAATGCAGTAAGTCTCCACAAAGAAATCCAATTGCAGTACGGGCAACTTTACTGTAATTAAAGTTGACCTACAGTACTACACTTAATACTATTCCAATGGTTACCTTTTTAAATATGAAACTCATGAAAGGCGAATTCGGTGTTAACTTCAATCTATTACTTAACTTATAATACATTTGTAAACGATTCTTTAATATAAGTTAAAAACCAATGGTAAATTTTCATAATATCTTTAAATTACAGGTAATTGAAATATTATTATACACCGCTCTCGGGTTTCTTAACGAGAAATTCGGAGGTATCAGTTAAAAGATATTTTCGCGAATAGAATCTTGGTTTAGAAGCCCGATTAATATATTCCGCAAGACTCAAAGCTTCTTCTATAAAATATCATACAACATCCCCCAAAAGACTTACACAAGCTATCTCAAATTATCACTTAAAATATCGATTGAGTAATCAGTTTCGAAATAGTGAGGAAGCAGCTTATTTACCAAAGTCATATCAAATAAAAGTGTTAAACTTTAAAAATTGTTTGGAAACTTATCGTTAATAAAGATGGGTACCTTTGGAGCCAACGCCTAATTAATATCTTTCAAGGACAGAGCGGAAACCCATGTAAGATTAACTTAGTTCCTTAGAACCTTACGAAGTATAACGTGAAATTCAAAAACACCGACAACTTTAAATTTCTTTTATTCCAGCATAAAACCCCGTTACTATATAAAGTAATTACCCGTTTACACTACCATTATTGTATATTTTAAAATGTATGAAGTCACCTATTTATACCTGATCCAAGGTTTACCTCAAATAACGTTATATTATAAACAAAAAAATAAAATAAACCCACATTCGATACCTGTTGGTAGGGCTTCAGTGTTGCAACACTGTCGATTCAATTGGTTGAAGTCACATTCGTGTTATATTGGTCAAGTGGTGAATGTATTGTTTCAGGTTTGTTGGCAGACTGCTAGCCAGTCTGTGCAGTAATCTTGTATGACTAATTACTTGGCTTATTCCTTAGTATAAAGTGGACGTATACTGTACTTGACTCATAGTTAATATAGTAGGCTTACTAATAATACACTTAAATTTTAGTAAGCATAGTCCATTATATTGTAAGTAGAGTCAACCTATTGCACTGCAATTACTACTATTTCAATACTGACGGCTTTTTGTCTTGTGCGTGTACATTGATGAAGTCGACCAAACTTTGCCGGTTGTTATTGAATTTCATTCACGTCAACTGGTTAGAGCCCTATTAATTCCAGTTGACTTTCGTATACAAATTAAACAAATTACCTTCGATTACCCTACGGCTCTAAGCTACAACTTCATCAATTCCCATATATATGGTTTTCGCTATACACTTACTCATATTAATATATAGCTGAAATTACCCATTTCAACTTATATGGGTTAAACCATCTATTACTTTAGTTAATCTACGTGAGTTATCTAGGCTACTACTACCCATACTACCACTTGCTATTTAAAATAATATAGGTTAATCTATCTGATAATTTTTCATATCCCATATGATATAATAAAATTACTATTACTTTTAACCTAACCATTCAGGTTCAAAATGTCGTTATTATTAAATTTATGCCCTTGGTAGTCTTTCATCTTTCGAGTATATTCTTGTACAGTGGTATGTGACTTGGCCATTTCAGGTGACCTTTTAATGTTGCCTTCGATACAAATAGTTAGCGTATTATTGTTTGTAAAATATTTTAAGGTTTGATTTAGCGATTACTTTGTTATCGCGTTATTATCATTATCCTTACCATCGATTTATCGGAATTACTTGATTTCCCTGCTTTCGTCAACATTAATAAGAGCCATTACATCGATTATTAGATGCTATTCATAGAGGGTTCCGAGTTTAATTCTTTGGAATCGATACAAATTACTACTGGGATAAAGGAAATCCTCAATTGCCTAGTGATAAAGTTAAGGATTCCTTAACATTTCATACTCATATTAAGGCCAGTATATTACGTGTAATCCTCTTGAATTTGACTCAGGTTTAGTAGATCAAATTACCGGTAATAATAAACCGGTCTTCCTGTTTGGTTTCTTTTAATGAGAGTTATCTGAAAACATATTTACAAGGACAAGTTTTTATTGTTTGTAAAGAAATCTTTCGTAAAGATTATTAATTAAGCCCTTCATATATCAATCGGAATTATGTTGATTCTTTGGTCCAAGCTCTACATTTTATATTTAAATTTTCATTTAACCGGTCAAAGTTTTTATTTATTAGGACTTAAGCTTCTAGTCTAATCTATAAGTCTTGAAAGAATTTTAATTCGTGTGCAGTGACGATATCATGGTCACGAATGTGTTATTCCAAGCATTATTAAGTTTTAGCTACGTCAATATTGGCAATTATAACCAAGTCAGTACTCTAGCCCTTTAAGGGAAAACCGAGGCTAGTGTCAACATTAAATATAATGATTAACGATTCGTTGAAGTTAATTTGGTTTCTTTTTGCCAAATTTGTAACTTGTTTTTTATTTTGCAATTTTGAGTCTTTGATCGCATGTTTTTCCGATATTATAAAGTTAAAAATTCTAACGAAAAGGGTATTATTCATTCATATGCATATTAGAATGAGGTTATTCTTTTATTTCATTAATAAAAAAAGGTCGTATATTAAAGACTTCATGTTTAGCCGTAACATGAAGTGTAATTTGTAAGTCTGCAACTAATAAATTTGTGCTTTAGCTAGTGCGTATCATGGTTACATGTATTGTATTACCGTCTCCATAGGGTATGTAAAACGTAGTTCCTAGTGTAGCCTTGATAATACAATTCATTATAAATCAGTTATTTACTATTAGTTCGCTTTCGTTATATTATGGCTATTAAGGGTGATTGTTCCTTTAGTTTAGGATAGTAAAATTGCTATTAAAGCGACTACTAAACGCTAATCTATTTTCTAAATCGTTGGCGATTGTGTAATAATTTAGTTTTTTTTTTATTACCGTATTATTGAGCGACTAGGCGTAAGTTTTGTATGGTCGCCCCGTAGTTCTTCATTTGACCTCATATAGTATTCTCGACCTAAAATTCGTCATATTCCAATTGTAGAGGTTAAGATCGGCTTAATGTATAAATTATATGTGTTTTGGAGTTATGAGGCCCTTAATATAAACCTTATCGGTTTTTTGAAAAGGTTTATCGAAGGTTTTGATAACGCTTTATATTTGGTGTCTTAATTCTAAGTCTTCTTTGTTTTTCTCCTCTGTTTACCTAAAAAAATATTATAAATGAAGTCTAGTGTATATTCGTCTTCCTTAACATTCCTTTCATTTTAGTGATTATTTGCGACGGCGGTATTTTATTAGCTTACCGATGATAGGCGAACGTAGGTCGTGTTAAATTATTTTTTCAGTTGCAAAGTCTTTATCACAATTTTTAGTCATCTTAATATAAGGTTTTACCTGGGTGGTTGAGAAACGTCGAGGGGTCGTTAGAGATCTCAACAAATACTTTAATATTAACAATATTTAAGATCTTACACAGGCTATCCTATTTACCTAGCTCTCGTTATATAAGGACTTTACTTTATAATAGCAAAGTAAGCACATCGATTATTATAGTGTAGTTTTTAGTATTGAGGTTATTAGTAATTTGACGCTGGGCCGATTTTTTCCGTGGTTATTTTAGTGCTTTTTCGTTGACTACTGCTTTTCCTGGGTGTTTGTCAATGTATTAGACTTATTTGTAAAACATATATACACTTTAAAAACCAACAGCATTAGTATCAAACTATTAGGACCCACAATATCATTTAGAACTTTTACCGGTATTCAAAAGCATGCCTCCTAATCAGTAAAGCCTTTAATCTTTAACGTGAGGATATCGTACGATTAACGAAGTAGCGCGTGTACTTTTTCGACCTTTATGGGCTCCTATTTGTATTGGATTCCTATTATCTTAGTATCGGTTTAAAACTCCACCGCCGTAAAATTAGTGTCGGTACCATCAACTAGGACGTTATATAGGTTCAAATACATGTCAAACTATTAAGTCCTAATCGTTTTCTGCAAGTGTTTAGCCGATAAGTATTTTAGAAATATTGCTTCATGGAAATAGGTTGCAGAGTTAATAACGTAAAAACAGGCTTGTTATTTAAGTAAAATATGTTAATAGAAATCTTGTAATTTAATCCTTAGTTTTTATCATGTAAAATTGAACTTTCGGGGGTCTAGGATGTGTTTGACAATGATAATAGAGCTTTTCGATTGATGTTGAACCAAAGTATTCCACATTTTTATACTTTTCATATTTTAGGACCTCATATAACTTATTAACACTTACGAAACTAAACCTATGGTATAATTTTGTCTATTTTAATTTCGAAAATTTAATACAGATTCCTTTACAACGTAAATATAGAATCACAAATTACGTTCCTTAAATGTAAGGGGGATCCTCTAGCTATTTTTAACCAGTTTATAAGCGTTAATGCCTACATTGATGCCGAAGGTTTTCATATCATCCAAGTGAAAGAGTAAAGGGGTAAGAAAATTAAAAAGGTAAAAATTAATCGACATAATAATAGTCTAAATTACCGTTATCCTTCATAAAGATATTCGTTTGGGTCGAAACCAACTTTGGTTTTATTAGTCTTTTGGAAATTAATCTTGTAATAAAAGAGTTTTACCTTCGTAATACCATATAATGCGAATAGCCTTATATTAAATACCTCATTACCCTTGTTTTCGGTATAATATCACGAAATGTGTGGTCCACGTAACGGTTACAAAAGTTAAAGAAATATACAGGATTAGGGGTATAGTAAGGATACAAGTAAGGGCTTCTCTACTTAAGCGTCATAAAAAGTTATGGGTTTTTATTCATTGGGCCGCGTTAAACGCAGTATCTTCATATCATTTGATTCACTTCGGTTTATATTCGCCGTTAACAATTTTTTTATCTTTGAAGTTTGTTATATGGTCTAAGTTGATTTTCCTGTAAGGAATATGTTATTGGAAATAATAAATTATTTGTTCTTTATTAAGTTTGGTTGAAGGGTGACGAGATAACTAATAGTCTAATTTATCATAAATTCAATATCGTTTACTACTATTACGACGAAAATTTTGGCGGTTAGTAATTCTGCTTACCTTTTACCTTTGTTGGAACTATTATGGATATAACTTTTAATTAAAAGCCATTGCAATAGATTTTGAGTGTTAAGGTCACCTATACCTGCAATCGATATAGTGTATGAGTAGGCGGTTTTTTTATCCACATTGCGAAAGTTATTAGCTTACAAGTATATAACAAACGAGTTTGACGTACGGGTTATTAAAGTCGTGAGCGAGGATTTTAATTGGTTAAAAAAGCTTTTACAGGTGGAATCTAGATGTTATATATTGTTTTTAAACTTGCTATTGCCCGTAATAGCTACCCGTACCTGTTTGCTAAGCGTGGCTTCGTTATTACTGGCTTTACACATCACTTCTTAACATAACATTAGTTTATTAAACATCTGAGTTAGAATATCTATCGGTATTTTTTTATCATCATTGACGTTTACTTCGTAATAGCCAAATATGTTGGAATAGTATTATTAGTAGTACTGTAGGTCAAATTTACTTACAGTAAAGTTGAGTATATTGATTTGTAGGTCTACTGCAATGACTGAAAGTCAAGTAAAGTATGCGTCCACTTAAAACTAGAGAACGGACCAAGAAATTGGCCATACAAATTACTGTGCATATTGATTAGTACGCTGCCAAACCTAGAAAAATAAATTCAATACATAACCACCCAATACTTGTGTTGCTTCGACCAATCGAATCGACAACGTTTCAACGTCTAAAGCCCTACTAAAACCAATCACGGCTTGTTAGGTTAAGCACAGATAAACTAAGTAAAAGAAAAGGCTATTTTACGTTTACGATTTGTTAAAGACTAAAGTAGAGAATATATTCTTACGAAGAGCCTCAACTGCTACTTCTGTTGTCACGGCAGTAAGTAAAGCAGATTTCTAGGTCAATTCGTATTTCACGATCGCTAAAAGGTAGCGATAGTATCATTATCGAAAACAATAAGAAATCTTGAACAAAAATCTTTTTTAAAGACGTTAAAATTTACTCTCAACAGTCTTGAAGTTTGGTAAGTTTGCAAACAGATAAATCAATACTAATACGGGTATTAAGACTGTAAAAACGATTACGTCCCATATTTAAGATAACGAACAACCGTTGACTTTTACCTATAATAATAAACGACCTTCGACATTACCCTTTACACAAAACTTTTCCCCCGAATTTACTCTTCTTACTTCCCCTCCGTTGGTTTAATCGTTAAGATCATTACTCCTAACGAACACAACAACTCGAGATGAAAAAGCCACATTATATCATCCAACGCCAAGTCGCCAAACCTCTACGCTACTTTACGACAAAACACTAAGTCCACATGCCCTCAATCTCCAAGTTCCTCGTTTACAAATCCTATAAAAGTAAGAAAGTTCAGATGCCTACCGCAAAAGCTTATTTTAAATTATTATCGACCCTATTTTTTTTAAAAAACAGCCAAAACCCTTGAAACAGTCTTTACTGATTGATACGACGAATAGCTCTAGATTACATATGTAAATAAGACCGCAACTAGGGCCTACCTGACTAACTACGTTAACCAGTAGATCCTTCACGCGGACCTTGGTGAAAAATATAGTCCAGACGTCCAAGTCTTTTAAGATTTTCGTAAATTTTTTATCCGAAACCTTTGTTTAATTGGCTTAATGAATACCTACTTTTAAGATACTTATCCTTAAAACCATGGAAGAAAGGTTAAAGGTATTGAAGAAATCTAACGCTCTTATACGCGATTCAAGGAACCTCCTCTTTACCTTTAAGTAAATTAAGTCTTTTTACGCGTTAAAGATAAGGAACCTATTTATCTGCGCAGAAGTCCAACCCCTCTACGCGACAACGCAGAGTACGTTTTTCGTGGCGGAAAAACACATGAATAAGCAGCCGCTTACGCGGCCAGAATGATTAACGTTAACGCTTTCTACCAGTCAATTAAGCAAGATTATCAAGTTTTTTCAAATATTTAAGCCCCTATTACCACTCGACCCTTTAATGAGAATCTCCAAGCCTATAAACCGTATTCCTACGGAAGGTTTACCCACAAATGCGAGCCTACCATAGTTTCTACCACAAGAATTTATCTCTTGAGCGAGGAGACTTCCAATTATCCTTAACAACGTGCATTGAAGGCTCCAATGCTTAAGCTGCCAAGAAACACAAATAAAATCGAAATAATTATGGCGACCTACCTCTAAGACCTGTCAAAATAGTCAATATTAATTACAAACTTTTTACTAATTGAGCTAAAATCTAGAAAGATAAAGAAAATGATAATGGAAATTCCTATAACCCCCCCGATGCGAAGATAATGCCTTTTTAAATATTTACAAATAAATAAAGGTTCCCTCTTATGGTTTTCACTCACTATTCCCTAAAATCCTTATATAGAATGTAAAGGACCACTGCTTAACCTCCTTAACTCTAACAAACACCTTTCGCGAAGTTTATGATAACATAAAAACCAATTTAGAATACGACGTCTATTTTATCTAATAATATATAGATTAGGTTATAACAACATTAACTACGATAATAACACAGAATATGAAAAGGAAAAATACTAGTAAATATGCTAAACCGGATGATTAATAAGCTGATATTGTACTAAAAGGTTATGGGTAAAGCCCATGCTAAGGAAACCATATTTTTATAATAGGTAGAGGCAGCTGTTACAGGCATTAAAGAGTTCAAATACCCGTTATAACGCCTAGATACCACTTTAAATAGTTTTTTAACCAGTTTCTCTACTTCATCTTAACCATAATAACACGTACTCCAAACTCACTTGGTATATACCCCTTAGCTAACAACTTTCTCAACGTAAATAAAGTATACTTTCTGGTAGTTAATCACGTCGACTAAAAATACAGCTACGAGCGTCTTTAACGTCTAAAGTTTGCCCTATCTACCTTAAACTAAAATAAACAGCTATGTTAACGTTAATAAGGGAAAAATTTAAACGGATTCATTCAATGTAAAAACTATCGTCGTAATAATAACAAGGAAAATTAGATGTATAATAAGCCTAGCTATTGATTAACTCGCCACCATTTGGTCGAACGAAAGAATAAAAAGTTCATAATTTCTACTCAATATCCTACCTCATTTAAATCATATTGCTTAAATTAAATCGGAAACTTTCAACGCAACAAGCTAATTAACAACAATAATGCCCTTAAGCAAATTATATGATATAAAAATACAGCTTCTAACGCGGATTAATAACTAGCCAACCATGCCTTCCTATACCGATTAGGAAGTAAGAACCTTTACCTTTACCCTAATTAAGCCTTGAAATTATTATATATCTTTAACATTCGTGATCGTTATGTATACTTATACTTTAAGGTATCATATTAGATATGTAGGATATAAGATAATAATTAGGAAGCTACTTATAGTACGTGGCACTAGAAAGGGAAAGTATTACGGTAACTAAGATTAATTGTTACGATACTTGTAAGCCTAAAATGAGCTTAGACCAGAATAAAACCTATCTTTATAAGAGATAACGATAATTTAAACTGTTTTTGAGTCGATTACATTATATATCCTCAAATACCCGACCAATTCTCTCCTGTATTGAAAGAATATAAGTACTCCCGATGTTAACATTAACGTTAAAGTCGACGAGCTGATTAAAAATAGCTAAATAGTTCCTCTAGTTTTTAAGTGTGGGCACCTATAATTCTATCTTTCAGGCTTTAAAACAATTTTATTTAACTAGATGAATTCAGAAATACGTTTCCTATACCAGAATTCAAACTATCTAGCCTCTAACTTGCTCTATAAAATCCTAACGTCGATAAGGTATAAAGATATGAGTTATTTTGCGTGGAACGCTATCAAAAAACTTTGTTACAACTATTGAAAATATACCTAAGCCCCTTAAAAGATTTAATATCACATTAAAAGATAATGAAGACGTTGATTCTAATGTTTTTATTCATGTATTTTACTTCAATAATGAGCCTATTCTTCATGTTATAAACTCTGTAACCTCTTTTCATGGAGCAAAGTTTTTAAAATCTCTTTTGAGAAAAATACGTAAAAACCGTTGAAGATATTGAAGATTAACACGTATTAAGGCCTATCTAACGTCGTCATTTACGATACCGGCACCAACTTTACGGCGGCGGAATTTGAAGAAAATGCTAAAATAATAGGTATTTAGTGCAAGTAGGTGCTTGTAAAGACCTACTGAAGTATTGGAAGGGTTAAAAGGGTATACGTATTACTTCACCTAATGTACCACATCCTTAAATTGAAAATTGAAAGCTTTACGGATCCGGAATGACGCTTTGAAATGGAGGTAAAAGATCTAAACGATATTATAAGTCTTAAAAGCCTATCGTTAACTCTACTGGTCTTTAACAAGTACTCATATCTAACGAGTGAATCTTAGCTATTAGAAGTACTGAAAGACGAGTTGTAGCCTGCGGCAAAACAATAAAATAACTGCGAAAGAAATCGGTACGCCGCCAACTTAACGATACTCTTAATATCAGGAACAGCCTTATAATTATCGGCGTACTTACTTTACCGTTATAAAGTAAAATCCTCGTATAGAGGAAGCCAGATTAATAGAAAGACCTATGAAAAATCCTAAGTATTATTAACTTTACAGTGATTATTAAAACTGCTAACGGTCTTGTAACTTTTCGTATCACCAAATTTGAGCCATATATTAAGGTTACTGATAATGAAGATCTTGAAACTCAACTACTGAACTAATACAAACGTTTTTGACCTATAATCGATAACCCGATAAAACGCCACCGACGCGAACGATCCCCGAAGAAAAGGAATGTTAAAAAAGAGAAATACATATCAGGCCATATTTACAATAGTATTCAGGTACGCAGGAAAGAAAAAAAATAACGAAAAATTGGTATTGAAGCTTCGAGGATAAGGCATTATCCAAACCTTCGATAAATCATTTGAAAAAGATAAAAGGTTGAAATTAACTTCTTACTAATTCGAGGAGTCGTGTAATTCGTGTTAAAGGTCAACTTTAACCTTGAGAACCTCAATGTCACGATTTTCAAGTCCAAATGATTCATAGGGTTAAGGGGAAAACCATAAGGCAGCTGTATAAAAACATCCGCCGACTCATTGAAAAATACGGTAATAAAGGCTAATACTAAATCCTTAGGTAATCACTAACGATTCAAAAAAACGAGCGAAAGTTTAGTAGTTGTTTTAACAACATGTTGGTTAGTTGAAACTAGAGGTAAGTTTGCACTTAATAATCGAGATATCATATAAATATAAACGAATTTCGTAACCAACTAAAAGAAGATATTAATCAGATTGCCATAGGAAATACGTGCCACCTACCTTCCAGGCACGGTGATACGATATATTAAGCCTTGATACTGATGAGACGAAATAGGTGAATATTAGTTTTTAACCTATTAATTACACTTTAAATTACGGTTAGGTATAAAATCTATAATAAGCGACCCATGTTTCCCTATAGTATAAGCGAAAGCCTTCAACCTTTTAGATATATAAACTAAAGATACCCTTTTAGTTAAACCGTCTGGATTTATAGCATAGAAATGACAAACGATGGAAGAATTTAAATTTTGAAACTGTAAGCCGGTTACGCTATTCACAAAAGGCAATCAACTTGACTTTAATGAATCCTCAATCTGTATACTTAATGTTGATATTGGCATTAACTTTCATGGAAAATAAACAGTTACTAAGTTGGCTATAATAGATAAAACTGACGTAACTAAGGCTTAACGGTACCTAAAACAACATACCTAAAATAGTTATACTACCACCCTGTGATAACCGAAGGCCTGTTACGACTAATCTATCGTGTCACAAACACAGATCACAATCAACAACTACTTTAACCTCTTGGACAAGAGGCAGAAATATCAGATGCAAAATCTACACTGAAGGTTTAATATGGTTTCAATTGACTTATTAAGGACCAAGTTCAAGATCTTTACGGTTGAGTCGTTTATAAATAATACCGACCTATCATTACAAATCGGCTTCCTAATAACCCTCGTTAATAAGTATAGGTAGAAAGACCAATTGAATATTATGGGTATTTTCATTCAATAAACCTTTGTTTAATACAAGAAGATTATACGAAACGTGTTAGATTTAAAGGCTTACAGTATAATAGAAAGATTCAATGTAGGTATGAAACTATAGAAAGACCTTAACGTTATTACTAGTTAGTTGAAGATTCCTTCTATTCCTGTGGTAATTTATACCAATTCGAGGCGCTTTTTCGAATTCTTTTCCAAGCTCGGAATTACGAGCGAAAATCGACTGATCATCAACGTAATGGCACTCCGTGAAACCTACGAAGGAAAGGAAATTAAGGAATTCAGGCGCATTGACGGGAAATAATATCCTAATAATGATATAACAAAGGCATCGTAAACATATCTATTAAGAAGTTTGTGGATAGTAATAGGCTGACTATACCTTTTGAAAGCTATATTGATAGGCCTCCCGGAAATCTCAAATCACGTAACGGTGTTAAGGGATGTGTTGTCCAACTAAAAGACTGCCACGGGACGAACGATGGCAACTTGTTTGATTAGCACTGCTAAAGTAGAGGCTTGTATGTGTCTGTGGGAGAAGAACTTTTTGTGGGAATCGATGAAGCGGGAATTCGGAGATGTGGAGCAATTGACAGTAATAAGAGTTAATTTAGGTGTCATTTAATGTGAAAGTCAGTTGTTATTGATAGGGGTATGGCTAGTAAACGAAGTCGCAATTCAGCGCTTATCAGAAAAGATTGGTTAACCAAAATAGCGTGAGGGCACAAACTAAAAAGCCATCAGTGTTCAAAAGTAGCATTTTAAATATTTTAGGTCAACTTTACTTACTATAAAGTTGACTATAGTGACTACAAATTGAGTATATTGATTTCTAGGTCTACTGTACTACTTGTAGTTCTGGTTCAGTATAAACTCACGTCATAAGAGAATATGGACCAAGCAATCGGATGTATAAATTACATTGCAAACCTGCTAGCGGTCTGCTAAACCTAGAACAATATATCCACCACCTGCCTACAAAATACTACTATTACTTCCACCAATCGAATCGACAACGTTGCAACGACTAAAGCCCTATCAAAACATAACGTATAATATTGCACGGGGTGAATATTGTGTTTAAAGTGAATTTTTATAGTATTAAAAGTATTTCAAAATGTTTTTACTCGTATTAGGAAAATGAAGTAATAATTCTAGGTGTTATTTGTGAAGATTCCGGGGAATATGAAGTTAAAACTAGATAAAGAGACATTTATACATTTGCCAATATTCAAAAGGGGTATTATTTTCGTATGAAAGTGGTTATATAGCTTTCTGTTATACTCTTTTATATCTTTCCAAATCTTGATGAAGTTTGTAAAAAGCTTATATTAAGTGTTAACTATTTTAATAGGTTTAGGAGAAAGGTTTCGATTATCTTCCTAGTCATCGTTGGTATTTCCTATCAATTTGAGCCTCGGAGCTTTCAAATTATAGTATTAATGGTAATTTCCAATCGCCTAGATAGGGGGGTAAATTCTTGTGGTAAAAACTATAGTAAGCTCACGTGTGTATGTGTATTTACCGTGGAAAGCTTCGCCTAGAAGGATTTGGAGATTGTGAGGGAAGGCTTAGACGGTAAGGTGTACTAAACTATAGGAAAATTTTTGAGGAACTAGATTAAATAGAGTTAATATCAATTCATCTTTCCGCGTTGGCAACCGTTGCTTTACGAGTTCTGATGACGTTTGGTGCGTATTCCATTATGTTACGTCGAGGTATTGAGCTACCAAGTAAATCAATAGATTTTTCATCGTTAGTACATAAAAAGGCTTCACTTAACTAGAGATGCAGGTTAGGTCCCTTTTAACGCGTATAGGGGCATTAATAGTAGTTAAAGCCTTTGCGTTTCCCTTTGAGGTTTGAAGGATTAAGGTTTTAAAAGGTTTTTTTTTTTCGTTAAGATAATTTAAAAAAAGGGTTTTTTTAATCTTAATAGGGTTTTGGGGAGATGTAAATGCCACGGTAGATAACCTCGTTTCTTAGTTTGACTTTGACATATTTTTGGAATATCTTCCACATGTGAATCGTGTAGTGGTTAAAATACGTAAGATTTCAATGGCGTAGGCGCCGCAACCAAAATGTTTGCCAGCCCAAGATTCAAGGATATACCTACTAATATCATTAGTTAAGTGGTTTTAAGGGAACTTTTCATCGGTATTTCTTCTCTAGAGTAACTAGTTGAAGTGGGCAAGGAAAAGGGATCCGAGGTCCTTAATGTTGTACATTATTTGAGGGGTGCAAAAATTGAAAAGGAAGGATCAGATACATGCCCATGTTAAACTGCTACTACATTGCTCAGCTTTGCTGAGCTTCGCTTGTAGTTCTAGTTTCTTCCTTTTCTATCCTCAGAATATTACTTTGTTTTAAAGTTACGTTGCTGCCTTCAATGCTTACCAATTATTCGTAGCTATAAGTAAAAAAGCTGAGAAAACCTGGATACTTCCTCTTACTCGTCTAAATAATATAAGAGAAGGAGTAAAGGTACCAGTTCTACTACCTCGTAAAAACAATTTAATTTTTTTTTCTGATTTTAAACTCTACGGTTTTCAAATCTACTCTATCACTATTTATTATTGTCGACCCCCTCCATTTTTATCGCTAACACTAAAAAGCTTTACCATTTTTCCGCTGCTGCCTTTGCCACCAGCGCTGCCATCACCATTCGCCACCATTACCTACCGTTGTTTTTCGTTATTTACGTCGTCTTCCGCATAGCCGCTATTAATTTCGCCGTTGTCGCCGTTATTCTCGCCGTTGATGCCACCGTTCTCGCCGTTGCTATCTTACTCAATTCCCCATAAGTAAGCGAGAATTACGTACTTTTGTCTTAAATTTTATTAAGAAACTAGTTACGCCCCGCCGCATTTGTATCAAATCCATAAATCTCGTTACTATTTCAGTAGTTGACCCTTAGCCTTTAAAAAATGAAATAACTGCCTTTATCATAAATACTTTATTAGTTTTATTTTCGTTTACGCCGACTATACTTTCGCGAATTCTACAGTTATCAGCACATTCCTCGGCTTGTTTTTATAAGCTTTGTTTTTAAATCAATTCACTACGACTTTTAAGCCATACGACCGGCTCGCTATAAAAGAAGATGAAGTTTATGCCTAATTGAGCTATGTGTTTATAGGAATGAATGGTTGTTATAACTAAGAGAAATTCAAAATTTACCGAATATAATGATTATACTAAATACCCGTGAGTGTTGTAATGATCACACTAAATACCCGTGAGTATGTAGAAGGTGTCAGAGGGTTTATGTTAACAGTAAGGTAGCAGAGGTAACAAAAGGTGCAATATCAAGACTGTGTTCGTGCGAGTGATGATCAGAAGCCGTGAGGCTATTCAGGGTAGACTGAATACTTAGATTGACAACTGAAGAGCTATGAAGGAAATACTATCTGTGTGGTGCTGACCGTATCCTTATATCCTCAATCCTTCATACGTCTTCAGTACTGTATAATGTGGATAGCTTGGATAACCTCCGATCCAACATATCCGACATATCCTTGGCATGTCCTTGGATAGCTTGGATAACCTCATATCCAACATATCCAACATATCCTTGGCATTAACCCTAACCCTGGGTCTGCTGACATAAGAGATGTTCCCCGCCTGATGTGTTAGACTTCAGGCGTCTCAGTGGCGTAGTTTCCTTGCTGGCCTGTTTTCCTGACCTAACCGCTGTCTGGGTCATGACAAGTGTATAGAAGGTGACAGAGGATTTATGTTATCAAAAAGGTAGCAGAGGTGCTGAGTAAACAATATCGCAACCGTGCAAGTAATGATCAAAGGCCATGAAGCTATTCAGATGTGCAGACTGAATACTTAGATTGACAACTGACGAGCCATCAAGGAAATACTATCTATGTGGTGATGGCCGTGTCCTTATATCCTATGGCCTTCATACCATCTTCAGTACTTGACCGCTGAAGTTGATGTCGCTTCCTTCGATCTCAATGTTGTTGACGAGACTGCGGATGGTCCTATCGGTCCAAACCCTAACCCTGGGTGCTTACATAAGAGAGATCCCTGGCTTGATGTGTTGGAAATCAGGCTTCTGATGGCGCAGCGATCCGCTGGCCTGTTCCATGACCTGCAGTTGGTCCTTAGGTTATAACACTGAACACCTTAATGTAGGTAACACGAGCTTTTAGAATCAGATTATAGATAATTAAACAATCGTAGCCTGTTATTTTAACGCCTTTAATCGTAATCGAAAACGTTACCGACGTCGAAGCAACAAACGTCCTCGTAACTATGAACGTCCTGCTTACGGATTAGATCGCCTTTTTTGTAGCCTAAACTGAATTACGCTACCTACTTAATCCTTAGGTAATAATAGCATAAATTGTTTGAAGCGTGAGGAAATAGGGGATTACGGTGTTGAATACTCTAATCTTTTTGATATTGGAATAATTAATATACACAGAAATGTTATTTTTATAGATGTTTAAATTTGTTGGGTTTGTTACGACAGCTTTACCAAGGTTAATCCTGACGTTGAAGGTTGTACTGTCTCAATATTTGGAATATTCCTTTATAAATCAGCAATATTCTGGTAAAATACGGAACTGCCGTACGTAAAACATATAAGTTTTATTGATGAGGGCCTTGAAGCAGATATAAATACTTTTACACACAGATTTCAAATGAAATAAGATAGAGTTAGTAAAACATTTCGTAAATTAACGTTTACTTTACCGGATTTCATAAAGGTTGAGTATAGCTTTCGTAATTATATTAATATTGAGTAGGAATACGTATGCGGTTTTTCTATTTTCGACGGAACTGATAAAGACTAGTGTAATGCTATACTCGAAATTTAAACCCTTTTCGATCAATTTAAATAGAAAAATTCACAATTTTATAATTTTAGTAGACTTCATAGGAATATATAATTATGATTGAGTAAACCAACACCATCCTTCTAGCAGTTACGAACTGTCGATGTCCTTTATATAAGCTTTTTTTTAAAGACGTACCAAAGAAATATACATTTAATAATGTTTAAAATGATCCTCACGAAAGGCGTTGTGACGATAATATCCGCGAAGACCGCAGTGGTCACCGTCGCGATAACGATAATCTTCGCAATCGTAGCCGATACCGCGATTGCTGCTGGTACCGCGATCGCAGTCGCCAGCGTAAACGCGTAATTAATGTTGGATTTAACTCGGAAACAGACTATTTGGACTAAAAAAAAATACTAAGTTTTTCTTCTAGTGGTAAAAAAATAAAGTAGGTTTTATAAACGAAATCTTGGGTTTCCCTACGTTGATAATCCATCAGAACTATTTCATTCGTTGGCATAAATGCGAATTTCTCTATATAATGTTCAATCACTAAACGATTTGTTAGGAGACGAGAATATTGTTTTTGCGAACTATAAAAAGAATGATTTTATATACAAATTAAAAGATACTTTTTAGTTTGAGAGTCGCCAACTTTGTATAAGATTTGAAAGTTATCATGTCTAAAACAGTTTATGAAGAAGTAGTTCTTACAGGCTAGTGCCTGGCTAGTATTACTAGGGATTCTACCTTGGTAGTTCTATATGTTCTTGCAATGCTCTGATGCAGGGTAGAAGCCGCATAGGGATACGCTCTTACATGTCACGTGACTAGAGGATTATATTATCTTAGCTTTACCGCAGCTCCCTAACAAGGACTTCTCCTTTCTCTCTTTCTATCGAGGTTTATTAATAATATCCAACCACCTTAAGAGATAGCTCCGGCCTTAGTCCCTTTATATATAAACCTAGATTCTTTTCCAATGATATTTTAGCCGTTTATTCATGGCTATAGCCTAGAGTTATGTTATTATCTTCCGACTTACCAAATCTGAATCCTCATTTCCTGAAGCAATTCCTTGACGCGCGTGTTAGGAAGTTGCTATAAAGCGCTTCAACGGCTTAGTATGATTATTTTACGGCTTAATACGAATATTTTACAGAAGCCCTACACGCACTGCTTATCGATTGGGATTGAGCTGTTTGAATCTACGATTTATACTTAAAATAACTGAAAACCGACGTACTAAACGCGTTAACAAATACAATCCGATAACAGGAAGTTACCGGCACGTTTACGTCTTTGGAACGACTTTCCCCTTAAAACGTTCCCCCCACACACGTTACGAACGAGGTTATCGTTATACCACTTCTTACCGGTACCTCGTTAACTCCCTAAACTACGAGAACCTAGATTCCTTTGACTTTAACTATGATGCCGGCGCCCTTTGGAACGGGTGTTAACGACTCTAATGCAAACCTCTTGATTGGCCGGTTAAGTTTTACGATATTAAATTACGATTCCCGGTAGAAAAAGTTAGGATAATATATATATTACGTCGTAAGCGAAAGTTTATCAGTATCAAAAAATATTACATTTACGGTTTTTTTGAATAATTAAGAAGCCTCACGAAAATTATTATAAAAAATCATTATACCCGTAAAGGCATCGCCGATATTAGTAACTCTCACGACTTGATAGCTATACTCCGCACCTATTATTACTTACTTAACGGGGTTAAAATAATAATCATTCGGTTTATAAGTATAAAATAGGAAATATGACAACGATTTTACGTTTTATTTAACGTTTTAAAGGCACTATTCAAAAAAACTAGCGGTATAGCTTAGGAATCCAACGCTAAGCTCGCTATTTTAAAAAGAGCTATTAATAATACACTAGCTAATACGTTATCACCCCTCGATATACCCACGAACTATAATAAATAGGCCGTTCGCGTTTAATTTATCAACGGACGCCTTTATAATATCTGTACTCATTACAGCGGTATCGATACTGTTAATATTAAAGGCGCTTTACGTAATAATAATAATGATAGTAACGCGCCCGTTCGAAATAGCTAGTGCGATATTATTATAATTGGTATAAACAACTTTCGAACCGTTTCTACACGGTGCGCCGCCTAGGTTAACTACTTGAAGCTTTCTTGCCGTAAAGACCACGGATTATATTTACGTTACGACGCTAATAGTTACCGTATTCGTATTTACCCATAGGATCCGATGTAACGCCCGAGCAGCTTTTACGTTAAAGCCATTAAAAAATTCATCTTACTTTAGCCGAAAGTCTTATCGACTTTCAGCGAGGAAAATCGTAATTTTTTTTATATAATTGCGTACAAAAATTAACGAAACATTAATTCGACACGGTAATTTCGTCCCAGCTTTTAAATACGTTTTCGTTTATAATATAATTACCTTATAATTTTGTTTATTTCATTTACTATTTAATCAACATAGGTTGTAATTATCAAAGGTTACAAATAAGTAATTTACCAACTAGTTAAAATTATCGCGTTTTATCATTTAATTACAACGTCGTAAAAAAGCCACATACCACGTGTTGAGTTTTCTCCTACAACTTTTTTTCGTTATAAAGATTTTCAATATTGACTTCGAAAAATATCGTTACTAGATATAGGCTTTGATCGTCATTTTCTTATAATATAACGTTATTTTAGGCAAAACTTGGGTAAAATACTTATAAGTTATTTACGACGCCCCGAAATATATATTACTTTGAAGGCAAGCCAATAAATACCACGTTTAAGAAGGTGGATTCGCGTCCGTTTAAAAAACGCCGAAAGGGGTTGGCGCCGTTACATTTCACGCTATTTTGCGAAAGGCTCGCACGGACCAAGCCGTTACTTCGCGGTTTACCGCCGTCTCCCTCGAAAATATTACCAAAACACTCGCTTCAGAACCATTTATCCCTGTATACAACAAACTTTCCCCCAACTATAAGGAATTCACTTCCTTATTCAATCAAACACTTAACAATAAACTACCTCCTTACCGCTTTAAAGCAAATTTCGAAATCATCTTTCGTACCGATAACTAAAGCTAACTTACAAAAGTTCTATAAAGCTCTTTCTATAGTATATCGCGTAAAAAGCTTTTTGTATTACGTAAAACGTTGACCGATCTATTTAATTCAGGATATATTCAAATAAATAGAGTTTTAACTGGTATTCCTGTTCTTTTTGTTAAAAACCTCGAAGGTAAGTTACGTTTTTATATTTATTACCGCAGACTCAATATTATTATAAGGCGAATCATTATCGATTTCCTTTTATTATGGAAAATTTTACAAATATATTATAAGTTAAATCATTTAGGAAGTTGGATATTAAAATTGATTTTTATAAACTTCGTATTAAAAAGAAAAACAAATGAAAAACTGTATTTCGTACGCGTTTCGAATTTTTCGAATAGCTTATTATTCTTTTCAGTTTATATAACGCCCCCGTTACCTCCTAACGGTATATAAATAATTAGTTACATTTACTTTTCGATATTATTTATTTTAATTACTTTAACGATATCTTCATTTACTTCAACAGCGCTTTCAATAACTATATCACTATTGTCAAATAAGTTCTTAATATTTTAAACGTCGTGGTACTTAACCTAAAAATTCCCAAATACGAATACGGCGTTTAAATGACTGAATTCCTGAGATTCGTTATCGAAGCTAGTATTAACTTAAGTATAAACCTAAAAAAATTACGCGTTATCAGGAAATGGACGACATTTACGACGTTTTTAAAAAGACGAGGGTTTTTTAAATTCGTAAAATTTTACCAACATTTTAACCGTCAATATTGAACAATTATAAAATTATTAATTCGAATAACCAGAAAGACACCCTATTTCGTTAGGGGCTTAAGGAAAAAGTTATTGTCGAATGACTTCAGCTAAGTTTTTTTATTAAACCTATACTCGTTTAATGGGATTTTAACAGCGATACCTTTCTGAAAACAGATTGTTCTTATTAGGCTTTAGGAGGATGCCCCTTTCAACGCGATGATCACGGTATCTTACGTCTAATAACGTATTACGTTCATCGTTTATCATCCGCTGAATGTCACAAAGAAATCAACAAGAAGAAATTCTTTGAGATTATAAGTTGTTTGAAAACATAAATAGCGAAGCTACAGGGCACGTTACGCTCGTTTACGATACTAATAGACTATAAAAACGTAAAGGTCTTTATAACTATACGACGGCTTTTCAAACGAAAAATTCCTTGGTTTAAACGACTTTTATAATTCAGTTTTCGGTTAATTTATAATAAAGCGGAAAATTATATACGACCCGGTATGTTATTAGGACGAAACTAAAATATTTCTAAATGTCTTTTTGTTCCACGTTTTTTAAGTAGAAAACTTTAATTATTACGTTCCGAATAGTTCGTTTTCGAGCTATTTTGGTGTACAGGTATCTCCCAGTTAACCGTCGCCGGCGAATCTATTTCGAAAAGCCATAAACCTTTTATTAACGTCGACGTTTAATGTTATTAAAGCGCCTTTATTACATGTGAAGTTTCCTACTCCCGATTAATACGTATAGTACGTATAGGAGATCGATATTTTCCAACGGATATCCTTACCAATAACGACTGTACATCAAAGGTTTCGATTTGGGAATACTTAATGAACTACGATAGGGTTTTACGGTTTCGCGACTATATTCAGGAACCTATTTACGAGATGCTTCCTCCCGCGTTAATTCAAGCTACTTACGATTTAATTCTCACTGGTCACCCAGGCCGCGACATTACTTCTATTATAATTTTTAAAACGTATTTTCAGCCCAGCTTACATCGCGCGGTCTGCCTTTTTCACCGTAATTACGACGTTTATAATCGTATAACCTATTGGAAATAACGACGGAAAAAACATTTCAAATCCCTTTGGGTTTTTAACCAACGTTAAAACGAGCTTTTTGTTAACTTTATAATTAATTTACCTTAAAAACGTACTAGCGATTTACGTTACCTTGTAGCTATTACAAACCGTTTAAGTCGAGTCGTTACCTCTAAAGTTATAACTACTATGAACGTCAAAGATTATTCGAAGCGGTTCTTAAGCTATTATTAGCGATTTTATGGATTTCCTCGTACGTTTATTAACAACCGTGGTTCAAATTGGACCGGTAGATTTTAAAAGCGATTTTACGACGTAATTAGGATGAATTAAAGTTTCAATATCGCCTTTTACTCCAAAACCAACGGTTTTACCAAGCGTGTAAATTAAAAAATCAAAACGTATTTACGTTTTCTTATTTTTTAAACCTAATTCAATTAAAAACGTTTATTACCCAGCTATTAATTAAAGTTAAATTCAAAAATATGACCACCATTAGTATTAACCCGTTTTTAATAACTTATGGTTATTACATAGATTTTATATAGCCAGTATAATGTTTTTTTTATTCAGATTACAACATTACGTACAAAATCCGAAAGCTTTATTTAACGTATCCGTAAAGTTACGAATTTCGTATAAACCTTAATAATGGATACTTAATAACGTATGAAAAAGCCGTTAATAAGTAATGTTTTCCCTTAAACTATTTTCAGATTAGAAACGATGTTTAGCTTTTTTTAAAAAAAAAATAAACCAAACGAATTTTCAAAAACGTTAAGTTGACTTTATAATAAGTACTATGTAACGTGTATAATCGACGCCTATATTATTAAACATCACATACCGAGCGGAAAACATCCCCTATTTCATATAAATTAAACCGTACGAACCGTATCAGATCCGCTTATAAGTTAATAAAATCGACACTTTTAGTCATAAGCTATATATATTATCAGCGCCGACGGCGAGACGAAATTAAAATACTATATTGAAAGTATATTACGGACCTATAACAAATCCCAATTCGGTCTTCCTTGACTTTATAACCTACCGGAACGGTTAGGTTTTAGTTCAGCAAATGGGTTATATATACCTATTGTTGAAACTGTTTTTAAGCTTTTTTAACACCGTAATACTTGACACCTTCGAATCGCGTTACAGATCAGTTAAATATAAAAAAGAACCCTTGCGTCTAACCCATAAACGGGCCTAATATTTACACTTTACACTACGAAATAGAACGGTATACAAACCGTTAACGAACGGATAATGAACAAACGAATCAATATTAATAAAGACGGAAAACGAAACGAAGATGGCGAGACTACTTGAATATATTTTCAAACTTCTCATTAAACTTCTTACCTGACATCTTTTTCCTATTTCGCTTAACTTGTTTAATTTGAGATTTATACAATCTAGCTTAGCATTAATATGCTCCGAAATTTCGATAAGCTTTTACGTCGCTATTAATAACGTTCGTTAACCGCTCGTTAACCTCGTTTTCCACGTTTTGACCTTATTACAAAAACCTTAATTAAGTATTACGTTTTTCATTCATTAATTACACAGCCCGTTAGCTACCAAAGCGTTTGGAAGTAGCGGGGATAAAAGTTGCCCCGCCCAGGTTGTCTACTTTTCTTTAGGTAACGCAACGTACCCATATAGCCCTTTTGGCAGCGACCACCTAGGTTAATATACTTTTTGACCGCTCGTTAACACTTATGGAACGGCTTACAGAAACCGGTACTTACCCTATTTTTAAAAATTAAACGTTAGGTAAGCCTTGGATAGCCCTTTCACAGCTTCGTTTATAGTAGGGGTTATATTTAAAGGTGTATGGGAATGGCCTAAACAGTGGCCTATAGCCTTAACGGGGTAAAAATGATATCGAATACCAGTATTCAATTATAAATTAGCAGCTCCGTCACGGTTATCTAAATCATTTACACTTGGTTTCCTGACGGAACTTTTCCTGGTAATACGCTATCTTATAAACGTACTTGAAGTACAATTGTTTCCGGGGTTTGGTTGGGATACATGTAAATAACCCGTAAGGGAAGAAACTTCGGGATCGTTAACAAAGATCAAACGGCTTTGAAGTAAACAACCTACATATCCGATAGCTTTATTGACTTAAACAGCGAATTATGGATTTATCGTACCATAATGCGGATATAAACGGAAGCTAATTATATCATAAGAAGAATGCTATAATATTAGTATTACACTAAAGGATAAAAGGTTAATATTAAAGATAAATTAGATAATAAGACCTAAGATTAAACGAAAGGTTAAAGGTAAAAAGTTCAAAAAGGAAAAAAACATTGGTTTTTGGAACTGGAGTTTAGTAACTATCTATAGGGGAGGCATTAAAGCACTTTTCACGTGATGCTCCGGCCTAATACAGCTTAGCACCTTTCACGTAACATCACAACGTTATGAAAGGCGTGTTTATTTCTTCTGGACTTACCACGTTATGCAAAACAAAACAAAAAGAGAATAAAAAGGAGAAGGTATCTTTAGGGGTAATGTTACAAGCTAATGCCTGGCTAGTATTACTAGCGATTTAACCTTGGTATTTTTACACGCTTTTGCAATGCTCTAAAGCAGGGAGGAAGCCGTATGAGAATACGCTCCCATATGTTACATGACCAGGGAGTTGCACCATCTTATCTCCATAGCAGCTTCCTAGCAGAGACTTCTCTTTTCTTGCCCTTTATTGAGATTTATAGACAATATCCGACCATCTTAAGCGTCAGTTCAAGCTTCAGTCGCTTTATAGTGGTAATGGTTAAGGAAATTTTTCGGTTCCTTTAAGTGGCTGTTTATGCTACTACATTTAACTTAAGTTATAATTTTCATTTTGATACGTATGCTGGCAAAAATTTCGTAATTAAGTTGTAACTTTTTAAATACTTTTTCAATTATATTGAAATTACCGTTTTGTCGGAAAACATTTTTTCAGGCGTTTTGAGAGCCTTAGTAAAACCTAATATAAATGTTTGATAGTTATTGATAACTTATAGCTATAATCTAGACGGTACTCATAGAGTTTTTAAAACGACCGTAAAGTTATAAATTGTTGATCGCTTAGACGTAGGTCTTTTACTTTCGAATAACTAGTTAAAGCTTTGTAAGGCCAATATTTTCATGTTGAAAAATGTTATTATCTTTGAAAACAGTTACTTTTAGGTACCATTTATCATTGATCCAGAAGCTGCGTATCCGGCGATTTTTAAAGTATTTTCCATATCGTTTATTAATAGTATTTTGTTGGAATGAACCTTATATCTTTTAGTTGAATAAAACGGCTTTTCAAAAGACGTTTTTTTATATTTACCTTGTTGGTATGGCTTTCAACTTTACAATGTTTTAGATTTAATTGGTTGAAGTAACAGTAGTATTGCGTAGTGAGATAGTGGGTGTATTGTTTTAGGTTTGACGAACCACTAGCAGGTCTGTACTGTAATTTGTATAGCCAACTGCTTGGCCCGTGCCCTAGAGTAAAATGCAATGTACTGCACTCGACTTACACTCAATAAGGTAAGTCTATACAAAGCAATATACTTGTAGTACAGTTAACTTTACTGAAAACAAAGTTAACCTACTACATTAGATTCAATACTATTCTAACATTAGAGGCTTTTTAGTTTGTACGCGCTCGCTAATGTAGCTAACCAATCTTTTCCGGTTACCACTAAATTGCCTGCTCGTTAACTAGCCAGACCCCTATCAATTCCATTTGACTTTCACATTAAATTGCACCCAATTGTATGCTAATTGACTCTATTTGAACTTAACTGCTCCGTTACTCCGAGGTCCGAGTTTATCAACTTCCATAAAAAGTTTTTCCGCTACAAGCATTTACAAACCTTTAATTTAACCGTGTTACTTAAACAGATTTCTATTATCAATCCCCTGGTAGTCTTTCAGTCTGCTAGTACATTACTATCAGCCGTTACGTAATTTGGGTTTTACTAGCGGCCTATTAACGTAGCCCTCGAGGCGTATGATTAGCCTATTATTGTTTACAAACCTTTTTAAAGCCTTGTTTAGTATTGCCTTTGGTATGGTATTTATAGAATTATGTTTATTAGCGATTTATCGGAACTACTTACTTTACCTTACTTTGTAGGCTTTACGAAGTGTTATTTAGTTAATTATCAGGTGCTTTTTACTAGTTGTTCCGAGTTTTAAAAGGTATTTGAAAAGGCTTTCCGAGTCCGTTCAAATTACCACCGGAATCGGAGGAATCTTTAATTGTCTAATGATAATAATGAGGGTTTTCCACGATGATATGCCTATGTTAAAGGTCTTTATTATACTGTAGACATTTGAGGTCAATACGTTTCGTGTAATCCTCTTATACTTGACGGATATTTAGTAAATTTGGCTGCCGATAATACGAAACTAGTTTTCCCGCCTGTTTTTATTAACGAAGGTTATTAGGACGCCAATCTGAAAAGACAATTCAGTGTTATTCATAAAGGACCCGTTTGAAAAAATTATTAACTTAGCCCTCAACAAGTCAATTGAAACCATAATAATCCCACGGTATAGGTTTCGTATCTGCTACTCGCGCTTTTCATTAAGCCGGTTAAAGTTTTTATCTATTAACTGCTATACTTATATGGCGATAGATACGTCACGATATCCCCGGTTAACATAAGATAGCGATATAGCTTCCACGGACACGTTTTTCGAGGTACCGTTGGGCTTTAGTTATATTAGTTTTATTAATTGTAGCTAATATAGTACCCTGGCCTTTCTAGCGGAAGCTAAAGCGGGTATCAACACCAAGTATACAGATTAACAATTTATTAAAATTCAGTTCACTTCACCTCTTTAACGATGTCCCCGGCTTATAATTCCAAAATTTGGAGTTTGTAATCGCCTATTGTTCTAATGTCATAAAGCTAATCATTTCAACGAAAATGTTATCGTTTATTTACATGTTTACCACGCCGAAATCCTTTTCTTACGTTACAATTAAAAACGGGTCGTACGTTGAAGATTTTATCAATAGCCGATATTTCAAATGCAAATAATAAGTTGAAAACCAATAGATACCTGCTTTCAACAATCTGGAGAAAGGTTTAATATATTGTATTACTGTACATAAACGGTAGATAACATGGAGTTCTTATAATAGTTTTAGCAGTAAGATACGCTTTAAATCTGTTTTTAATAAGGTATAAATTTGAATTATCTTACGGCTATTAAAAGTAAAATTTCAGTAGTCTTAACAAGTAAACTTGTTATTAAAGCGATCACTAAGTGTTAGCTAATCTTTTAAGTCGTTAGCGATTATATAAGGTTTTAGTTTTTTTTTTTATTAACGTATTCATAAGCGATTAAACGTGATTTTTTGTAAAGCTGCCTTTTGGTTTTGCTTTTAAGTTCGTAGATAATCCTCGACTTAAAGATAGTAACGTTTAGGTTTTAAAAGTTAAAATCTGTTTTCGGTACAAATTTTATAACCCCTCGAATTAGTAGGCTGTTAAGTTCATCCTTATCGCTTTCTTCAAAGGGTTTGCCGGATGTTTTGACAAACCTTTACGTTTGGAGCTTTAATATTAAGTTTTCGTTATCTTTTTCTTTTCTATTTACTTAATTAGTATTGTAGATAAAGCCCGGTGTGTATTTTTCCTTTTTAACTTTTTTTTATTCAAATGTCGTACGAGTTAACAGCGTTTTATAGGCTTGCCGATAACGGGTAGAGGAGTTTCGTATTGGTTCTATCGTTTAGCTTAAGAGTCTTCATCGTTAGTAGCTCTGATATAGGATTTAACTTAAGTAATTTGGAGGGATATAAAATCTTTAGTATTTTTAATAATTATTTCGGAGTTCGCGATACTGAGCATTTTGTAAGGGATTTTCCATTTTCCCTGCTTTCTCCACACGAGGACTTTACTTTGTAACGGTGAAGAAAGTATTTCGATTGTTATAGGGACATTTGTAGTATTAAAGGTATTATTAACCTGGTGGCATGCCGATTCCTTTTTTAGTTTTCTTAGGGCTTTGCCTTAGATTACGGTACTCCGTTAGGTATTTGTTAATGGTAAAGATTTCCTCGTCAGGCGTGGGTACGCTCGAAAGATCAGTAATGTTGGAACTAAGCCGTGAAGGCCTACAATATCGTTTAGGCCTTTTACTACCATTTGTAAGCGTGTATCCAGATTCGTAAAGCTTTCAATGTCTAACGTAAGGATATTATACGCTCGGCGAAGTAAAGCGTATACCCTTTTTATCATTCTAATTCTTTAAGAGGCTTTTAAAGATACCTATTTTCATTAAATACCCATTATTTCAATATCTTTTTAAAACTCCTCCGCCGTAAAGTTGATACCAGTATCGTAAACGATAACGTTAGGTAGGCTCAGGTACGTGTCAATCTATAATATCCTTGGCATTTCTCATATATCATTTTCTGAAAGGGACTTTAAAATCGTAACCCTGTAAAAAAAGGTAACAGAGTTAATAACGTGAAAAATAAATTTTTTATTCTAGTAAAACACATTAATAAAAATCTCGGAATTCAATTTCTTATGGTTTTCAATGTAAATTCAATTCTCTGGGGGATTTGGCATGTATTAGGTAGTAATAATACAGCCGTTCAATAGCTTTTAGGGCATATTATTCCTCATCAGTAAATCCTGCAGATTTTATAACTGTATATAACCTGTTAACAGCTGGATAGTTTAAGCGCCGGTGTAGTTAACGTATCTCTGGCTGCGTTAGATTAAACAAAACTATTTCTGGGCCTTAAAATAAAACTTTAAGTGCTTCTTTCTATTGAAAGGCAAGTGAAAAACGTGAGTCGTTCTCAAACAGTTTGTTTATGTTAACGATGAAGTTGACAATCAGGTCTTTATATCTTTGAAGCAAAATAAAAAAGTGGTAAAGTAATGAAAAATGTAAAACGTAAGTACCCCTATAACAATTTAAATAACCGTTGCCTCAAGTAAAGATAATTGTTCGCCTAGATTAAAGCCAACTTTAGCCTTATAAATATCGTGATAATTAATTTTAGTAACTGTAATACTTTCCCTTCGGAGTGCCAGGTACTGAGAATATCCTTCTATTAAGTACCTTGCCTCTTTTGTGTCTGGCATAATACCTTAAAACGTATGATCCGTATAACGATCGTGAATATTAAAGGTGTATAAGGGATTATACAGCTTAATTGATAAAAATATGATGGTGTTTACTACTCAAAAGGTATAGGAACGCATGGTAGGCTAATTACTAGGCCGTGTTAGGAGTAGTATTTTCGTGTCACTTGATTTTCTTAGGGATATTGGTCCCATTAATTAGCTTTTCGCCCTCGAAGTTTACGGTTTGATCCAAGTAGCCCTCTTTAAAAGAAGTGGGAAATTAGGCATAATATACTGCCTTTCTATTATTATGTTCGGCGGGGGGGTGTCGAGGTAACTAGTAGCTAAACTTGCTACAAATCTAACATCTTTTACCACTATTATGACAATAGTACTAACGGTTAATAGGTTCTCCTGAATCTTTGCTTTGTTGGCGTTGACGTAGCTATTGCCTCCAGTTTATAGTCGAAGGGCTTGATATTAGGCGTTATGGGCGCCCGTACTTACGGTCAACGTAATTAACTACCGTAAGGTCTTTTTTATTCACTTTAAGGGAATGTTGCCGGCTTAGGATAATATATTAAGCGAGTTTGGTGTACGCGTTATTACGGTGGCCAACGAGGATCGCAACTAGTTAAAGAAGCCCTTACAGGTAGCATTTGTGTATTATAAGGCGTATTTAAACTCGTTAACGCTTGTAACTTCTGCCTATATCTACTCAAAAAGTATAGCTTAGCCAGCATGAACTTTCATCATTGCTTTTAGACATACCATTAACTTGTTAAGCATTTAATTGAAGACGTTTATTAGAGTATCCTCCTTTTTTTCCTTCGCCATTATTATAGTTTATCGTGTTGTGGCCTAATTTTCATAATATTATACGAAATGGATGTTGTATTCGAACTAGCCCTTCATGCTATCATAGATCTTGCAGAACGTGGTGGCTCTAATAAGGAAGGTTAGGTAGGAGTTTCTGGCGTATTCTGAATGAATTTCGGGAAACAGTAAGTGAAAACATAAAGTAGAAACCTCCATCTACTTACAAATATTCAGGAAAGGTATTATCTTAATATTGAAAGGGTTATAGGGATTTCCGTTATACTTCTTTAGGTCATTTCAAATTTTAGTGAAGTCTGTAAGCAACTTATGGTTAATGTTAATTATCTTAACAAGTATTGGCGGAAGGTGCCATATTTAATCTAATTTTAAATGATATTTCTTAGGAATTTAAGTCTTGGAGCTTTCAAAGAATAGTATTAAAAAGAATTGCCAGTCGCCTGACCCGCGGGGTAAAGTTTTAGTGTAGCACTTATGGAGAGGTTTCTTTCATAGGAAAATCTAAAAGTGGAGGAGTCATAATGGATTTGGCGGTTTAGTGGTACCTGACGACTTTGAGAGGCTTGAAGATTTTATTTATTTAACCGATGTAAAGTACCGACGTTAATACCTTTGGCCGCGTGGGAAGCGGCTGCTTTACGTACTCTACCGCTGTTAAAAATATATTCCACGTTGTTATGTAGTGGTGTTAGACTACCGAATAAGTTCACATGTTCCTTGGTGTCAGCGCGTAAAGAGGTTTAACTGAGCGAAAGTTGAAGTGAAGGTCCTTTTAAATATATGTGTGAGTATTAAAATCTCTTGACTCCTTTCCTTTTTACTTGAGGGTTTTAAGGATTAGGGTTTTAAGGATAATCTTCTTATTAGGCTAGTTCGAAAAAGGTGTCCGCTAATTCATCAGGGTTATTTTTAGGAATGTAAATACCAAGACGTATAACCTCCTTTATTAGGCTGGACTTAACAAAAAGTTATATCATTTTCCATGTTTTAAGAGTCTAGTGGTTGAAATACTCGACGAAATCTTGGAAGGCACGGGCACCGTGATTATATTTTTCGACAAAGTTTGTGCCCATAATATTGTTGCCAACTTAGTCGGTTAGATATGCTTTAATTAAGGTTTCTTTAATATACGTAATCTAGAGTTGTTAATCGTAGTGGTTGATGAAGACTATTTCGAGGGTTTTGACTTTTTTTTGCCTTTCGGGATCGGTAATAGCTTCAAAGTAATCGTTTACGGTAAAAATCTTGGCCTTTTAGATTATATGGGACGTGTAAAACGCGTAGGGCGTGGGACTTGGTGATCTTGGGCGTGGGGGGCTTGGTTTTGTGACGTAAAGTCGCGTGGAAACTTGGCGACTTGGCATTTGATTTCGAAACGTGGTTTTTTTATCGTGACTTGGTGTTTTTTCTCGGAATAGCGATTTTAACGATTAAAGTAGCGTAGGGGAAGTGAAAAGAGTGAAGTATGACAAAGGTTTATTGTAAAGGGTAGGTTCCAAGGTCGTTTATTGATGGTAAAAGGTGAAAGTTGTTTATTATGGTTGTTTAGCTGAAGGACTTGATCGTTTTTCTGTAGTAGTAGCACCCGTAGTAATACTGACTTAGCCTTGTGCCTACTTTCTGTACTTTGAAACTTTTGACAATTCATCTTAACGGTTTTAAAAAGGATTAATGAAGATATTTTGGTGTTTTCAATAACGATACCGTTGTTACTTCTATGATGCTGTAAGAACCGACGTAACCTCAAACTCTTCTTTATTTACTGCCGTGAAAATTAACGCAGTAATAGAGGCCCATCGCAAAAATATTTCCTCTACCTTGGTCTTTTACAAAGAGTAACCGGAAAGTAGTTTCTTTTTGTATTTAGCTAATTTGTGTTTAAGCCAATAAGTACTAATTACTGTTGGTAGGGCTTTAGACGTTACAACGTTGTCAATTCGATTGGTCGGAGTAATATTATTATTATGTAGTCAGATAGTGGATGTATTGTTTTAAGTTTGACAGACCGTTAGCCGGTCTGCACTGTAATTTGTATAGTCAACAGCTTCGCCCATACCTTGAGTGAAGTGCAGCGTACTTCACTCGACTTATACCTAATGCGGTAAGTTCATACAAAGAAATACACTTGTAGTACAGTCAACTTTACTGTAAGGAAAGTTGACCTACTGCACTGCATGCAATATTATTCCAATATAACGCTTAATATTCGTATTTTTTCAATCCTATCGTGAATTGCTGTAAGACCTATATTATTTAAATTCATCACATTACGATTACGCCAATTACAGTTTCTAAATATATACGCTTGAATACTATTGGAAAATGTAAAGATATCGCTTACTTCTTGATAAGCTAAAACGAAACCATCTAGGCGATAATATAAGCTACCAGAGAGGAAAATATAAGCTTTGAAATTACATAGCCAATGAGCGAGATAATTGATAAATATTGTATGCTATTTTTTGTTACGAGCGAAATAGGTTCACCTAAAACGCCATTGTGGAGATCGGAATTAAAATTCAATTTTAATACGGCCAAACTTTTAAAGAAATCGCAGTTACCCCCCTTTTAGGGATTCTTTTTCAACTTATAATCTAATATACTATGTCAAATCTTGTCGCTAGCTTTATGCAAGACTTTGGAAAATTTATGGAAAACGCGCAAAAACTAAATTTTTTGAAATAAGAAGATAAACATCTATTCAAGGAATTTCCGATCTTATCCAACATGAGGACTCCCGACAACATCCAAATTCTTAAAATTGAAGATGAAATTTTCGATAAATTCACTAAAGCTTTTGATATATATAAGCTAGCCAAAACTATCGACACATTCGCAGATATATAGAATACCGTAAAACCTGTTAATTTTCCGATTAATTAATCAATAAACTCACTATTGATTGAAGAAGAGTAAAACGCTAAATTGAAACGTTACCGTTACCCCGTTTTCCGCCGAAATATTTATTCTTTCGATGAATTTTTTATCAACCTATACGCCTGAGGTTGCATGAAGTATATTAACGATATTTTATTATCGGCTTCATTATTTTTCGTTGTGTAGAGGAAATTCGACGTTATTAAAACAAGGTTGTGTTATGTTTAACTTAGAACCATTTAACAAGTACGTAATATTAGGAATCTATCTGTTATTTTTATATGTAAAAATCATCGTCTTTTTAAAATAAATTAAGTATATTTCGGTGGTCAACAATCTTAATTTTTTTTAACTTTCCGTATATCCAGAATAAAGAATCTGTTATATCTTTGTTAGGCATTATGGACTAGAATGTAATAAGGTTACATATATGAGATTTAGAAAGTCGCTAACCATTATTTCAAGATATATAAATCGTACTTTTGAATTTAACGGCGTATTTAACTGAACATATATCTATAATATTATGATTTTTTTCGAATAATTTGAAATGAAGGAGAATCACTTCGCTTAAATACTGAATTTATTTACCGCAATTGAAGTTTAGCTATGCCTTAATAAATATTATATAGAGGTTAAATTTTTAGAATGACTGGGTTTTTCCGCAAATAGATTTAGACTGTTTATTACTAAGGAACGTACCTGAGTTTTCGGGTGATTTCCGTCCTTATAACCTATAAGTCTTTGGAAACTTACGTAGGCGTAACTTGGTTACGCCTTATAATATATTAATTCACTTCATTATCGGAATTATTTCTAAAACTCAAAGACTTAGCTTTTACCCGTAGGTCAAAAAGTTGACCTAGTAAAGAATAATAATTGTAAAATCATAATCTATAACATTTCAATTACGTAGATTTCTCTTACCAATTAAACAAAGAATAATTCGCCGTTTTATGAAAATATTTGGGTAATAATTTACGTTTGTTATATGTTAGCCTAATTGGCTATTGTTTCTACAAGTTAACGGATATTTCGAAAAAGATTGATGAGTTATATTATTTTAATTTTACCCGGATTAGTTATGCAAATAGGATGATACTATACTCGTTACGACAATAGAACCGGTCATATTTTTCAGTCGATGCTTCACTAGGGAAGAATGAAATTATAGATTATCAAAGTATAAGGTGTAATATCTTATCTGCATATGTAAACCTCTTAGGACTACTTCAGTAGATAAATTTTATTTTATCATTGTTTTTGGCGATTATGAATTAACTATGGGAATTATTAATTGAACTCTTTCTAATATAATCTTTCCAGGTACTGTAAATAAGCGCATTATTTTTATGGAAATTTTCTTGATCGTATATAATTTGATTGTTATAAATTTTCTTGTATGGCTTAATTTGTTATTTCTCGCGTTTTCATGCCTTTTAATACTAGTAAACTAGAGAATCCGAGCGTTAAATAAGGTGCCTATATTCGATCAAATTTTCTATGGTTTTACTATAGTACTTGACGAAGTTAACCATACCTTGTTAATTATTAAGGCTATATTAACTGATAAAATGCGCCTTGGATTCCAAATGGCTTATAAAAAAAAGAAGAAATTTGGCGACCTATTATTATTAAACTTATAAAAGGCGACAAAAACAAGGAATTGGTAAAAGATATTAAAATTGGCTATTTTTTTCTCATGGTATACCGCCTTCTTCACAACGCACATAAATTAGGACCTCTACGCCTGTTAATTCCCAGACGACTCGTTCAAGAATGTGTTTAAAATACTTATAATAATTCACATCACCTTATGCTGAATCGTACAATGATTGATCTAAACAAATTGTATTTTAGCGTTAAAAATACGTTGGAAAAGTACTGTCGTTATTTTTTTTCGCTGTATTTGATTATGAAACAACAATTAGAATCTAATTGGTAGTCTTCGCTTAATTGAAGCCTTTGAAAAGCTTATTTATAGTTTCTATATAGACTTTATTACCTCTTTTCTAAGCGTTTTGTTAGCCGCTACGTTGTGGGCGCTGTCTGGTGATAATGAGTTTAATGAAATTATTTATATTACCTACAAAAGGTTCAAGCATACTCTTCCTCTTTAAATCTATATAACATAAACAAAGATATATTTGGCTACCATTTTATGTCGTTGTTCGTTACTTTGAGATTGGTTGTATCCGAGAGAGATTATCTCGGACGGCGATGTAGAGCTTCAGTAGTTATTTTAGTAAGCTAAGTAAATAGGCTTTAACATAAAATTTCGAATAATAATGGAATATTTCCTGCAAATTTATAAATTAGTTGTGAGAAAAAACCAAGTCATCTAGTGAGACTTTTGATATCATGTCGTCAAGTATTCTAAATAATTATACACTAAATTTATACTTTCTTTTGAATGAAATATTTATAACACCTATTTTCAGGTCATTAACGTTATCCTGTACAATTTTTCATTCTGTTTTAAATTACTTGTTTCAGTGGACTTTTTGAATATCACTTTTCTCTGATAGCAAGCGAAATTCGGCTTCATAAGAAAGTACTTACGCAGAGATACGTAGCTTACCATAAAAGTTGTAACTATAGAGGTAAAACATCGTTACGATAAGAATGGCCGTTAGGTGGAATTTTATATTTGAAATCGTATATAGTAGCATTGAAGAAAATCCTTTGAACGTTTTTATTGATATGAAAAGTTGTTACAGCTACGTTTAAGCCCGTTAACTATGGTAAATCGTATAAAACACTTGGCATATAAGTTTCATTTTCTGTCTAGTTTGCGAGTTTATTTAACTATTATCTGTTAATATCGCATACCTTGTATTAAATATTAAAATATTTTTTTTACCAGTATGCCTCTACCGCTTGAACTAGTTTGGTAAGAAGAAACTTTTACGGAAAATAAAAAGGAAATTGAAATGATCGCGGTTAAACAACTCGATATGCGTCGTTATATGGGTGACCAAATTTAATATTGAGATAGTTGAAAGGTTTACAAATTAAAGGACGACAAAGAAAAAGCTATTGAAGATATATAACATTACAAGGAACTTATTCATGCGTACGAAAAAGATGTTCGCGAGAAGATTATAACATAAAAAGACTGGACATCGAAATCCTCGCGTCTTATGTCTCGCGTCTCGCTTCTCGCTTTTCGCGTCTCGTGTCTCGCTCCTCGCGTTTCACATTTCATTCCTTACGTCTTACATCTCGCCTTCGATCATGGCCTTCTATTATGTATGTTATGCAATGAGGATATTGCCTTTTCTTTTGGTCTCAAAAATATGTTGGATATTACTTGTGGGGTACATACATGGAAATAAAAGGAACAGGCACGTTCTTGCCTCTACAGAAGCTACTTCATTGCTCAGCTCCACTGAGCTTCGCTTCTAGTTCTAGTTTCTTCCTCTTCCATCCTCAAAATACTACACTGTTTCAACGTTATGTTGTCTCTCTACAAGTGTATCAACACTCAATATCTTTTATTCGATTTTAATCTAAAGCTATTTTAGAGTTTTCAATTGAGCGAGGGATATGGTGATCTGAGAGCGTAGAGACTTAATGTTTTGACATGAAGTTGTAATGATCACACTAAATACTCGTGAGTATATAGAAGGTGTCAGAGGGTTTATATTATTAAGAAGGTAGCAGAGGTGCTGAGTAAACAATATCGCAACCGTGCAAGTAATGATCGAAAGCCTTAAGGCTATTCAGAATATACTGAGACTGAATACTGAGATTGACAACTGAAAAGCTATGAAGGAAATACTATCTATGTGGTGCTGACCGTGTCCTTATATCCTTAATTCTTCATACGCCTTCAGTGCTGGATTATATTGGATCGAAACATGATCTAAATGATCCTTAGTGCGTAACCCTAACCCTAAGGTTGCTGACATAAGATATATCACTATCAGATGTGTTGGACATCAGGTTCTTAGTAGCTTAGCTTCATACTGGCCTATTTTCTGACCCTCGGATGTTTTTGGGTCATAACAGAAGTTGCATGGGGATTTAGCGGCTTAGCGTTGAGTTGTGCGCCGTGGCTTTTTTTGGCGCGACATAGTGTTTTCCTTCGATATAGCGATTTTGACGATTGTAGTAGTATAAGGGAAGGGGAAAAGAATACAGTAGGGGGAAAACATGGTATTCAGAGTAATGGTTTGATATAAAAGATGAAATCGAAGGTTGTTTTTTATAGTTGATTAGCGTAAGACTTAGTCGTTCTTGTGGTAGAAGTACCCGTAATAGTATTAAATTAGCCGTTTATCAACTTTTTTATTTAAGACTTTTAACGGTCGATCTAAACGCTTTTTAAGAAAGATCCATAATTTTTTTTTGGTGTTTTGAATTGAAAAAAACATTTAACATTTATTATCGATTCGTTTATAATCAGTAATATTCCCTTAGAAACGTTTAAAAGCCTTAATAGTATATTATGGTTAGACCTACGATTTTAAGCTAAATATGTTCCAAATAGGGTTTACTATTTAGGCACGGTGGAAAATTAAAAGAGGCTACCGTAGCCCACCGTATAAGACCTATAGGCATGACTAATGCTCAGCTAGTACCCAGCTCATCACGTGCCCTTATACGTGCCGTACACGGACCGTGTCCGGTCCGCCCCCGGATCAGGTCATGATCGGATACTGATCATCTCGTTACGTTCACAGTCACATAAACTATAGACTCAATGTCCAATAACTTGACAATAACAAAGAAGTCTTTTACCAACCACATATTAATAGTAGTAACGTTCGCCTTTTTTGAATTAATAATATATTTACTAATATAAAAAAGCTATAGATTTGGAAAAAATACCTAATAAGCTTGTACCAAAAGATTCTTGTAAGAGCTTATAAGGCAAATCATTTTGAATTGACGAATACACTAGTTAGGGTTAATAGGTAGCTTGTTTTTTTGGTTTTCTTTGGAGAATGGAATTTGATTGTTTTTTTCTCCTTCAAGGGGTTTTCATTTTGTAAGTCCGACGATAGTTTACTAAATGATGAAGGGACGGCATTTTTCAATGGTCTTTACATGCAGATAACTTAACCTGGAAATTCTGGTTTAATACAAGTTAAAAACTGTAAAAAAAAATTATAAATATTTTTAACCTGAATACTATAATGAATAAAGCTTTATTTGGTGTTTTCAAACTCTATTACAAAGAAATTTAAGACTTAATAGTTTACGAGGCAAAGGAAACGAAGGTTTTTGAAAATTTCATGAGAGTAGATCGGTTTAGTACCTTGGAAACCAGGCAATTTAAATGCAGCCTTATACGGGTCCTTAATGTTCTCAATAACTGCTGAAATGTTTGAAATAAAAGAAGAAATGATTATCCTATAAGCTCGGATTTACATACTTATTGTTTTAAAAGTCTTCATAATATAATAGTTGATAGACATAAATAGGCAGATATAATTTGTTTCTGTAAGGATTGTATTTAGTTCAATCTTAAAGATACGATTGAAAAATACGAAACAGTTATTTCTAATAGAATTGCATTTGATTGCTATTACCTATAAGTTGATATTTGTAAAGGTTAATGTTTTAGAGCTTTTCGAAAATTAAAACTTAATTCACATAAGTTTACTTCTGTCTTTAGCGTTAATAAAGAGTTTTTAATATTTTACTTCTCCTCCTTTACTGGTGTGATAGTGCCTACCTATTTAAGTCGTTATGATTTCTTTAGTCCTCTTAGGCATTCCTTAAGTTTAGCTGATAGTCTTTTATACAAGTATTTAGCTAACTTAAGCTTTTCTAATTTTGAAAGATTGAGATAACTGGTTGCTTTAGACCGAGCCTCTGCTTCCTTATGAGTCAAATCATTAGCGTTAATAGCTTGAATTTCTTGCTTATTTTCAGTCCTATAATAATTACGAGCTTCTTTCCTTTCTTTCTTCAATAGAGATTCAGGGTCCAAAGGCTTTGAAGTAACGGAAGAAGCCCTTAAGCGTAGAAATTGAAGGGATTCAGATTCAACTGGAATAGAAGAACCTGAAGGTTTTGAGGAACCGGAAGTAATAACGGTCCTCTATAAAGGATGACAATCATTACTGATACTGCTGTAAGATAGCTTTGGTAGCGTAAATAATCCCCATTCTGGAGATGTTGATAGGGTATCCTTAATATTATTAGATGGTCCAGAAGGAATGTACATTTTGTTTTGTGTACAAGAACGTACACCAATTTCATAAATCATCGGGTACAATTGTATTGATAATGTATAAATGGTACTATGTAAAAAGTTATTATTTAGGCCTATAAATTCAAATATTTTAGAACTTATGCAGGGAACTTGATATGTGATCACGTGTATTTCTGTAAAGATCTCGATCAAAAGTCGAGACTCTATAGTCATTAATACTAGTGTTTACTAGTAAATACTAGTTCTTTCGTGTTAGTAAATACTAGCTCAGGTAGCAATTTCGTGCTGATTTGCCATACTAGTCAATACTAGGACCTGTACTATGAAATACTAGTGCTAGTGAAGATATCTACCACTCCGGTGAATTCCTCATCTCTTGATGTTGAGACGTTTAGTACTTGAATTTTGGAGCAAGTACTGATTAACTTTGTTGGCACTGCTGTTGAGTTGCATGCTGTATCAGTGTATCAGTATACCTATTACATATTTCAACAATTTATTAATAACGTGTTAACTGAAATATTTTATTAGCCATCCAGCTTTTCAAATATTTTAGTTAAAGTTTTAACCTTATTGGTAAGCCTTTATCGTTGCAACGTTGTCGATTCGAATCACTGTGGTCGAAGTAATTGGTGCTGCGTTGATATTGATGGATTGATTGGTGTAAGTTTTAAGTTTAACAGACTGCTAGCCGGTCTTCACACTGATTCGTATAGCCAAACGCTTTAGCCTATTCCCCACTTTCAAGTGGGCACCTAGTGCACTGCACTTGCAGTGCAGTCCCACCAACTGCTGCCAATTTTGCAATCACTATAATCAACTTTACTGCAAGTAAAGTTGACTTAGTTGTACTGTATTTGACTGCTATTCCAACAAACCTCGTATGTAGCAAGACAAATCCGACTTTATATAATGAACATAAGGATGGGATTCAAATAGTTAGGCCTTTATAATAAATATATGCATTCATAATAAATGAAATATTATATTTATTGTCTAAAATACCTCTTCAACTTTAATTTGAACAATATTACCAGAGCCACTACAACAATCCAATCTAGGTTTTATAATAGTTTTAACTATACGGTTCCATTAACGAATTTTTTGATACGCGGATGCCAAAAAAAATTCTATTGACGTGTATTAAGATACAAAAAACTAATTCACTGAGATTCAACGACTTAATTGCAATCAAAATAGCCTTTTTAACATCTGCTACCGATCTTTTGAATAGGGTTACGATATACGCGAAGGCAAGTGCCTTCGCCTAATTTTATATTAATGTTTTGTATTCGTTCGGCAAACCTATCATAGCATATATAGAGTCTATGACATAATGAACTCCTGAACTTAACCGGCTTTAGTACTGTATAGAAAATACGGATACGGCTCAACTACGCGGCGTCAGATTCATCGATAGCAAGAACTTCTTTACTGAAGTGTAAAGGGTCCGCACCGATCTATAAAAAACCAAACTTAACCAAGCCATAGATTTCAAGAAAAGTCGTAAAATAATCAATCAATAAAAATCCACTTTTCCGCTTCGAACCATTTGACTATAGATGATCATCAACCTCGTTTTCAATATACGTTAACAAATAAAAGTCCTTCGAAACAAAATCCTCTATATTTCAATAGTATTACATGCAATGCAGTAGATCAACTTCACTGACAGTGAAGTTGACCGTACTGCAAGTCTATTGTTTTGTGCGGACTTACCGCATTGGGTGTAAGTCGAGTGCATTACGCTGCCCTTCGCTTTAGGGATGAGCCAAGAAATTAGCCATAAAAATTACAATATAGACCGGCTTTCGGTCTGACAAACCTAGAACAATACATCCATCACCTAACCATGTAATACTGATATTACTTCGAAGACCAATGGAATCGACAACATTGTAAAATCTAATGCCTACCATCACTAATAAGTAATTACCTGCCTATTAGGTTAAGCACAGATAGGTTAAGTAAAAGAAAATACTACTTTTCAGTTATGCTTTACGTTAACAATGACAGCTAGGGTAAAGGAAAGATTCTTACGAAAGGCCTTTATTAGTACTACGTCAGTTCCCAACGGCAGGAAAATATAAAAGACTTTTGAGTTACGTCAGTCCCCAATGGCAATCTGGAAGTAGGCTATGGTATCATTACTAAAAACACCAAGGAATCTTCATTAATTCTTTTTAAAGAAAAATATTGAGATTAACTGTTAGAAGTCTCAAAGTTCGGTAATTTATCAAACGGCTAAGTTAGTACTACTACTGATGCTACTACTGTAAAAAAGAATAAGTTCTTACACTACACAACTACAACAAACAACCTTCTCCCTTTATCTATAACCTTTAATAACAAACGACCTTCGACCTTTCCCTTTACACCAAACTTTTTCTCTATTTCACTCTTTTTCACTCCCTACGTTATTTCAATCATTAAGTTCATTGTTTTTAACGAAAACACCGAGAATCTCCAAGTAGCGCCTAAAAAGCCACGTCGCGCGACCTCACGCCAAGTCACCAAGTCGCCAAGATCTCATGAGACTTTACGCATAAGATTACCATATCAATCTCCTTACAAGTCAAATGTCTACTGCTAACGCTTATTTTAAAACTATTACAGACCTTAAGAGAAAAAAAGAAATTTGGACGTTCGGATATGTCTTTATTAAACACTGTGACTGTAACCTTTGGAGGGAAGATATTAACGAAGACTTAATCGAAGGATACTTTACTAACTTCGTCGGTTACTATATTATTAACTAAAACGGCAGCGAAAAACATCATCTCGGTAGCCGTTCCTTCCGTAAGTATCGTGAATTCTTTAACGACTAAACTATAAACATATAGAAAAAGACTTGAAAAGATGTTAAGTTTTAACTAACGAAAAAACTTAAACTCCGAAGGATTTACATACCATAAAAAAGTTTTATTAGGTTAGCAAAAACTCTATTTAACCTGACCTGGCTTCAAAAATTTCTCTAAGACCCACAGCCAAAGGTAAAAGGCGTTAATGAATCTGAACGACCTTACACGCGATTCAAGAGATCTAATTTTTACCCATAACCAAATAGAGTCATTTTACGTTCGGGAGATTAACATATTAACCTGTTTGGCAGTTTATTATCTCTTCTCAATAGCGCCGAGTACGTCTTTGGCAGCGGTAGGACACGTAGAATAGAGGCCGCAAAGACAGCCAAAGGTATTAAGATTAACGCTTTCTAACAGTCAATTGAATAAAATCGTCAAACTTTTCAAAATATTTAAGTACCTATCATTTATTAGTAATTTAATCGTTAAAACCCTTAGTAACCATTCATCTTTAAATTTACCTACGCTCGAAAGACTATGACAAATCCTACTCTAGGACTTTATCCCTCAGCTTAGGCGAATAGTAATTATCCCTAGTAACGTACCTCAAAGGTATTAATAATTAAATTATTATGAAATGTTACACATAATTAGGACGATTATCTCGATTTTGTTTTAAACCCTATTAAAATAGTTAATATTAACTATAAGCTTATAACAAACTTCTTTTAGGTTTAGGATAACATAAAAAAGTATAACGAAAAGCCTTAAAATCCTTTCGATACCAAGATAATACCTTTTTTAAATATTTTTTAATAAATGAAGGTTTCCCCTTTTTGTTTTTACCTACTGTTTTCCGGAATTTTTACAGGGCACGCCAAAGATTTCTTTCTGATCTTTCTAACTTTAGTAATTACGTTTCACGAAATTAACAATATTATAAAGAGTTACTTCTAATAAGATGTCTACCTTACGCAATATTATATAGACTAGGCTACTAAAAGACAAACTATAATAATAACAAAGAAAAAAAAGAGGAAAATACCAATGAATATACTTAACTAAAACAAGTTGATATTCTAAAATGTAATAAGGAAAGCTTAAGCTGGCGAAACCACACTTGTTAAACAGGTACAGATAGTAGTTACCGGCGTTAACAAATTCAAATACGCTATATAACGACTAGATTCCACCTGTAAAGGCTTTTTTAACCAGTTACGTTCCTCGTTTACCACCGTAATAACGCATACAACAAACTCGCTTAGTATATATTCCTAAGCTAACAACCGTCTTGATATAAATAAAAGAGACCTTATAGTAGTTCATTATGTCAACCGTAAATACGGGCTCCTTTAACCCCTAAGGTTTGGTTTATCGACCTTAACCTCAAACTAAAGGTAATAGCCACGTTGGCACTAATAAGATTCAGGCGGATTCGTTAACCGCAAACACTATCGGTGTAATAAGAGTAAAAAACATTGGATTTGTAATAAGTCTAGTTACTAGTTAACTCGTCAACCCTGCTCAGAACGTGATAACCGGAAGACAACATACTTCGCCTAATACCTAATTACTTCGAAACAAAATTACTTAAATGAAATTTTAAATGTTAAAAGCGTTAAGCTAGTTAAAGTCCTCGTTAGCGCTTTTACTTAAATCAAGTGGAATAAAAATACTGTTTCCGGTACGGCCTAATAACTAATATACTACGACTTTTTATATCATTTATGTGGTAAAAACCCTTTCATTTAGCTTAATTAAGCCTCTAACCACTTATATACCTTTAACTTTTGCAATCATTACGCAGACTATACGTTCTAGGGTATTATGCCAGATATAGGGGAAATACGATACTCAACAAGAGGTTATTCATAATATATACCATTACAAAGGGAAAGAATTACAATTTCTAAAATTATTCGTTACGATACTGGTGAAGTCAAAGTTAACTTCAGCTTAGGTAAATAATTATTGTTACTAAGTATAACGGTAATTTAAACTTTTTTAAAAGTAATTACATTTTACATCCTTAAGTCCCCTACATATTTCCTTTTTTATATAAAGGAAATAAAAACTTTCAGCGTTAATATCGACATTAACGTTAACGAACTGATTAAAAACAGCTAAAGGTTTCCATTCGCCCTAAAATAGGGGCACCTATGGTTTTATTTTTAAGGATCGAAAATAATGGTATTATACTTAATAAAATCCGAAACACGTTAATTACACCCGCATTTTAATTATATAACCTTTAATATGTTATATAAAGTTCCAAAGTCTATATGGTATAACGATGTGAAATACTTTGACCCAAAATGCATTAAAAGATTTTACTACTATTGTCAAAAGTAAACTTAAGCCCCTTCAATATTATATTTACAATAAAAAACAATAAGGATTTCAATTACCAAATCTTTTTTAATGTGTTTTACTTCAATAACAATTCTGTTTTTTACGTCGTTAATATCGCAATTTTTTTTGTGGAGCTTAATTTCCAAGGTCCTTTTATGTAAGGAACGTATAAAAATACCTGGGATATTATAAATTAACACGTACCTAGGCCCACATAATATCGGTGTTTACGATATCGATACAAATTTAACATCGGTAAAATTTTAAAAAGATACTAAAATAAAAGGTATTTAATGTCAACAGGTACCTTTAAGAGCTTACTAAAGCATTAGAAAGGTTAAAAAGATACATGCTCTACTTCTTCAAACGTATAATATTCTTACTCTAAACATTAAAGGCCCTATGAATCCAGAGACACGCTTACAAATAGTAGTGAAATACCTTAATAATACTATGGACCATAATATCCAAATGCCTACATTTTTGGTCTTCAAAACATACCCACCCATGACAAGTAAATCTCCGCCCTTAATAAGTACTTAAAAGCGTGTTATAGCCTATAGCAAAGCCCTGAGGGAATTGCGAAGATAATTGGTACGCTTCCAGGTTAATACCATCCCTAACATTATAAAAGGTTTTTCAATAATCGATGTGTTTACTTTGATGTAGTAAAATGAAGTCCTAGTATATCGGAAGCCGGGAAAATAAGAGGGCCTATATAAAATATTAAATATCGTAAACTTTAAAGTAATTGTTAAAACTGTTAACGGTCTTATATCTTTTCGAACCATTTAAGTTAAGCTTTATATTAGGGGTGTTAAAGGTAAAGAACATTAAGCCTATTAAAATAAACGATCGAGTTAATATGAAACTACTCCTCCCGTTATCAACAATTCGACCAAACGTCGCCGGCGCAGACGACCTCCGAAGAAAAAAACCTTTCAAGAGGAGGAATATACACCGGAGCGTATCTATAATATTGCTTAGGTAAACAGAAAGGACAAGGATAACGAAAACCTATCATTAAAGCTCCAATCGTTAAAGATTATCAAAACCTTCGGCAAACCCTTCAAGAAAAGTAATGAGGTCAAGATTAACGGTTTATTAACTCGAAGAATTATACAATTTGTATCGAAAATCGACTTTAACCTTTAAAACTTAAACGTAACGACTTTTATATTGAGGATTATTTACGAGGTTAAAAATAAGACTACGGGGCGGCCATACAATAAATCACGCCTAATCGTTTAAAGATACAGCAATGAAGGCAAAGACTGCATCCTTACATAATTGTGAACCATTTAGAAAATTAGTTAATGTTTAGTGATCTCTTTAATTGTAAGTTTACTAATTAAAATTCAACATAAGTTTACATTTAATAATCGTAATATAATGTAAGCTTACACTTAATTAGTAACGGGTTTATAATGGATTATACCATTAAAGTTGTTATAAGATCTTCGTATTATTTACCCTTTGAATACTGTAATACGTTATATTAAGGCATTATACGAATTAGCTAAAACAAACGTTTACAGGTTTTTAACCTATTAGTCGTAATTAAAATTACGACTAGTAATAGAATCCTTATCGTACGATCCATATCTGTTGGTAACGTAAAGGAAAAACATCGGTATAGTAGGTATGTAAATTAATGATACCTTTTTTTCCAGAAAGGCTAGGTTCATAGCATTAAAATAGTAAGTGATTAAGGACCTTAAGTTTTAAAATTATAAAACGGTAACGATCTTGATTGAAAATAATTAATTAAACTTTAACAAATTGTTAATTCGTATATTTGGTATTATCATCGGCCTTAGATTTCGTTAAAAGAGCTAAAGGGTTATTCTGCCTAGGAATAATAAAACTGACGAGGCTGAAGCTGAACGGTACCTGAAACAGCGTATTTGAGGTAGTTATATTGCTGTCTTATTCCAATTGGAAGCCTTTTACGATTTATCTATTGCAGTATAGGTATAAATACTAATGAATAAGGGCTTTAACCGGTTGAATAAAAGGCTTAAGTAGCAGTTACGAAACCTGGACCGCGCGATTGATGTGATTTTAATCGACCTTTCAAAGGTCAAGTTAATAATCTTCACAAACGATTCCTTCATGAATAACATCGACCTATTTTTACAGATCGGCTTCCTAATAACTCTTGTTAATAAAGATAGGCAAAAAGACCAGTTTAGTATTATCAACAACTTAATCTACTAAACCTCCGTTAAATATAAAAGAATTATACGAAACGTGTTGACTCTAAAGGTTTACGGTATAATAGGGGGCTTTGACGTAGGCATGGAAATGTGAAAACCCCTTAATATTATAACCAGGAAGCAAAAAGTTTCTACTATCCCGATGTTAATTTATACCAACTCGAAATATCTTTTCGAATACCTTTCAAAGCTTGGGACCACTAGTGAATAACGTTTAATAATCGGCGTAATAGCACTTCGCAAAATCTATAAAAAGAGGGAAATTATTGAATTGCAATAAATCGATAACAAAAACAACTCCGCTAATGCTATAACAAAAGCATCGCTGAATAAAGCCTTAGAAAGGTTTATAAATAGTAATAAGTTAATTATACGAATCGAGGGTTACGTTAATGAACCGCCTAGACAGCCCGGATTACATAACAGCAGACAGGGATATACCGGCAAACTAGAAGGTTATTAGGGGATTAATAGTGATTTGTTTAAGTGGCATAGTTGAAGTGGAGGTTTTTAAAGATCTGTGATGTAAGAACTTTTTGTGGGAGTTAATAAACTCAACCCTTGAGGCAACGAAGCAATTGAGGTTGAATGGGGTTAATTTAAATGTAATTGGGTGCAATTTAGTATGTGAGTTAACTGGAATTAACAGGGGTTTGGCCAGTTGACGAGGGCGTAATTGAGTGGTAACCGGAAAAGATTGGTTAGCCACACTTGTGTACGTGCACAAACTGAGATGCCGGCAGTCTTGAAATAGTATTTCATGTAGTGTAGTAGGTAAACCTTACTGACAGTAAAATTAACCCTACTGCAAGTGTATTGCCTTGTGCGGACTTACCGAATTAGGTGTAAGTCGAGTGCAGTACGCTGCACTTCACTCTAGTGCACGGGCCAAGCAATTAGCCATACAAATTACAGTGCAGACCGGCTAGTGATCTGACAAACCTAGAACAATACATCTACCACCTGACCACGCAATACTACTGTTACTTCGAAGACCAATCGAATCGACAATATTGTAACGTCTAAGGCCTACTAACACTTGATATATTTTCCATTCAAAATGACATCGTAAAAGAAACTTGACATAATTGGAACGAATTTGAATATACTATCAGCAAAAAATGAATAAGATTTATCGTGATATCATTGAAATCCGAAATATATCGGTTGAAATAAACGAAATAACTATGAGTGTATTAAAATTATATTAGGAATCTATTACGGAGCCTTTTTATAATTTTATAATAAGGGTGGTATCGATGGCCACGGGGGAGATAGAGATGAAAAGATTTAATTTCACTTGTTTTGCCATAGCTGCTATCATATCCGTTATTACTGAAAGTTCTATAAAAATATATGGTGCAGGCTTGTAGATTCAAGTATTCTATAATCTACAAGGTGGATTTGATATATGATTAAGTGTATCTTCATAGAGATCACGATCAAGGTCGAGACTATGTAGTAGTAAATACCAGTTTATACCGGTAAGTACTAGTCCCTCCGTGCTAGTAAATACTAGCGTAGGCAGCATTTCTGTATTGATCCTCCGTACCATTCTGGATTAGTACTTGTACTAATAAATTCTTGTATCCTTTGAAAATATCCTCATCTCTAGTCAACTCCTTATATTTGGCGTTGAAACGTGTTAAAGTATTTCAATCGTAAAGTTCACTGCTTCAAGCGAAAACTTCAAGTCGCGCCGAAAAAGCCATGTTACGCGACTCCATACCAAAATTCCAAGTTCTCAAACGTCTTTATGCCAAAACACTAAGTCTCTCGCCCTATACACCCTACAAGTCCTACATAAGCCTAAACCCTAAGATAGTACCTATTCCAGAGATTTCAAAGGGAACTGATGATTTGGGATCCATTTTTTCAAGTCATTGCGATAAAGACATGTAGGAACAAGATGTTAACGAAGACTTAACGGAAAAGCAGCTAGTTATTCACGTTGGCTAGTATATTATTGAGTAAGATAATAGCGAAGAAATTAACCGCGGCGACCGCACCTTGCGAAACTTTCGTGAACTTTTTAGCGATTGGACTATCAACAAGTGGAAGGAAATTTAAAAAGGTATCAAATTCAAACTAAGGGATAAATTTGAACGTAAAGGGATTTAAGTGATAGAACAGGGTCTTAGCAAGCTAAAAAAAACCCCATTCTAAACTAACTCAATTTAAGAAATTTTCTGAACACCTATACCTTAACGAAAAAGGTATCAAGAACCTTTACCGCTTCTATAAGTGATTTAGGTGACCTTTCCTTTATTTTTAACCAAGTTAAGACTTTTTACGCGTTAGCGATAAAGAACCTGTTAACTTGTTCGGCAATCCGACGCCTTTACATAATAGTACGGTGTTATTAACTCAGGCCATTGGCCATTTAATCTATAGGTTACGTGATTACTCATGTAACGGGATATAGAGCACCCGGTCCGGGCCTGGTTCGGGCGTGGACTGGGCGTGGTCCGTGTACGGCACGTGTAAAGGCACGTGATGGGTTGGATACTAATCATGCTTATAGGTTCTATACGATAGGTTACGGTAGCTTTTTTAGTTTTCCACTATACCTTAATGGTAAATTTATTTAATACCTTCTTAGTTTACTATCGTAGGTTCAACAATAGTATACTATTCAAGTTATCTTTTATCCTTTCGAAAAAGAATTATTTATAATAAACGAATCGATAATAAATATTCATGATTTTGGGCTATATTTGAATGCCATCGGAAAGGATAGGCCGTTGGCTAATACCTGGTGGTTTAAGTTGAAAAATATACTTCCTATTCTTCTGGGGCCTACTTACGCCTATATTTCTCATTCATAAAATATTATAGGCTATATCGCATTTATTATGAAGTAATTATAACATCCGGATTAATCGAATTTCACTACTCACCCTATATAAAAATTCATTTAAATTGTATTTAAAATTTAATATTTTGAAGCTAGCTTAATGACGATTCGTCTTAACCTTGTACCGACTTAAGGTAGATGAAACCTATATAACTAATTCAAATTCGAAGGATCTGCTTTTACGTAGGCGACGATACGCTAAAAGATCGAATTCATATTAAAAACAAATAAGATATAAATTGGAAAAAGTCGGCATATGTTCCCTCATATATAAAGTTATTATACGGCGACGATAAAGTAAGCTATTACGACGTACTATTAAGCCAGCAGATACGAGGTTATATATTATATAGGCAAGTTTTTCGATTATATTAAAGTTGTTTTTCACAACATTTACCGTACAGATAAAACTTTAATCGAATTAAACGAATTGTTTAAAAAAATTTGAAACCGATAGGTACTATTTTTTCCTAGGTTCGAAATATTATTGATTGAAGCAGGCGTATGAAACTGCCTTTCGGCCGTAAAATATAATTACTTACGTTCTCGCTTATCCTCACGTATTCACGATAAATTTATAACGGAAGGCGTTAGCCGGGTACAATATATCGTAAACTGAACTAAATACCGCAAATTTATCGACAAATTAAAGTTTTTAAGTTGAAAATGACGTTTGAATCCTTAACTTACAAGATCTGTATAAATTTCAAGACCGGATAAAAATATAATTATAACGGGGGTTTATAACTCATAAATATATTCCTTGAAGAGTCGTAATAATCTCGGCCAATTATTTTAATATCGAGACCAATCATTTAAAACAAAACCCGTTCGGTATGTGTTTGAAATTAAGGATATAAAGCGATATAAATAACGGTAAAAGAACATCAAATTAAGTTTGTTACGTGGCGTTATGTACGTCATAGTTCGAAAAATTGTCACAAACGTAATTATGACCTTCGCCTGGCATTACCTTCGATACAAGTATATACGGTCCAAGTCGAAGAAGTAAATAAAGTTTCCCTATTCATGGCGATGGGAAAAGCCTAACTCCAAAATATGGTTTCGTTTAGGAATTATATAGCTTGAAATAAGTAATCATAAAATCGAAAAAATAAAAATATAATTTAATTAAAATATGTATAAACGAGGATCTATTCCTTATCCCTATATTTTTATTAACACATACTTTGTAGGTATTCAATTTTATTTTCATTGTAATTATTATTATATCATGAAAGAAGAGTTAACACAACGGTTAAGGATAAAACAAATTTAACTTTAATATTTTCCAAATGTAAATACGATCTCAGGATTACGGTAAAATATACGTATTACTGAAACAGCTACGTTTCGTATAAATATTAAAAAACAATCAAACCCAATATTAACATATACTATTCCTAATATAACGCGGTATATAATTTTAAAATTCCTTAAACATAATACCAATATGTAACTTTCAAAGTTGGTCATAGTTGTTTTGTAATTAATAATTAAGTTCATTTATGTATCGATGCAGTAATAATATTCTTTAAGTTGGGGGATGTACGAGGTATAATAAAATCGGTTTTTATCCGTTGGGTAAAAAGTTCGTACCGAAAGACGTAACGTACGGGGGAATCATCCCGATTAGCATTTATCATAAATCTTTACGAAATAACACGGATTATGCCAACGACGGCGTTGATTATTGTTAAAAGAATTAGTGATTTTTTTCAGCAAAATTGGCAGATTTTTGTAGCCTATTCAATAAGGATAAAACCATAACTTTATTCCTACATAAGGAAAAACTCGATTATTATATTTATATTGAACCGTACGAAGAAAAAGTTTCACCAAAACGACTTGGGGAATTATTATATTCGATAATACGAAATTGACCCATAGATTTTGTACGATAATTTACGAAATTAATAAATAAGGGTTAGGTTCAGCTAATCTTTATATCGACCGTAATTCCGGTATTATCTATTTTTAAAGGCGGGCGGGGGGGGGGGGTGACCATTTTATATTCAATACTAGTTACGTTGGTAGGCTTTAGATGTTACAATGTTGTCGATTCGATTGGTTGAAGTAACAGTAGTATTGTGTGGTTAGATGGTTGATGTATTGTTTTAGGTTTGGCAGACCGCTAGCCGGTCTGCACTATAATTTGTATAGCCAATTGCTTAGCCCGTGCCCTAGAGTGAAGTGCAGAATATTGTACTCGATTTACACCTCATGCGGTAAGTTCGCACAAAGCAGTACACTTATAGTACGGTTAACTTTACTTACGGTAAAGTTGACCTACTGTATTGTATGCAATGCTATTCCAACACTGTCGGCTATTAGTTGGTGCGCGTACGTTAGTGTGGCTGACCAATCATTTCCGGTTATCGCTGAGTAGTGGCCTCGTACCCCCTGTTAATTCCAATTGACTTCTATACTGTATTGCACTCAATTGCATGCAAATTAACCTCATTTTACCTTAATTGCTTCGTTACCCCGAGATCCGAGTTTATTAACTCCCACAAAAGGTTTTGCGTCATAAATCTTGGTAAGCCTCAACTTTAACTATGCTACTTAAACAGATTACCATTATAAATCCCCTGGCAGTCTTTTAATTTGCTAGAATATCCCTTTCTATCATCATATGGCCCTATGGACAGCCTCTCCACGTATCTTTCGATACGTTTAGTTGGCCTGTTCTCGTTTACAAACCTTTTCAAGGCTTCGTTTAGCGATGCTTTTGTCATAACGTTAGTGGAGTTGTCTTTGCTATCGATTTATCGAAACTCCTCGACCACCTGCTCTTCATAGCTTTTACGAAGTGTTATCACGTCGATTATCAGGCGCTTTTCACTAGTGATTCCGAGTTTTAAAAGGTATTCGAACAGGCTTTTCAAGTAGGTATAGATTTCCACCGGGATATGAGGAATCCGTAGCTACCTAATAATGTAGCTGAGGGTCTTTTATAGTACCATTCCTATATCGAAACCCGTTATTATATCATAGAATTCTGATGCCAGTACGCTTTTTATAATTCTTTTACACTTGACGGAAGTCTAGTAGATTAGGTTGTTGATGATACTAAATTGATTTTCCCACCTATTTTCCTTTAGTAAGGTTATTAAAAAGCTGATTTGTAAAGATAAGTTGGTGTTATTTATAAAAGACCCGTCCGTAAAGATTATTAACTTGGCTTTCAAGAGGTTGATGAGTATTATATTAATTTTGCGGTCCCGGTTTCACATTTTCTATTCCAGCTTTATATTTAGTCGATTCAAGTCTTTATCCGTTGGTTTTTCTACTTATGCTGTAATGGATAAGTCGTAGGAGGCGTTTAGTTAACATGAGGTAGCAATATAGCTTCCCTGTACACGCTATTTCAAGTACCGTTAAGACCTGGCCGAATTAATTTTGTTGATTGTAGTAAGAATTGCGTCCTAGCCCTTTTGACGAAAACTTAAACTAGCATTAACACTAAGTATGCTGATTGACGGTCTATTAAATTTAAGTTAATTGTTTCCCGTCAACGTCGTTACCAGCTTATAATTTAAAAACTTAGAATACTTGATCGCTGTCTATTTTAGTGTTATAAAGCCAATCGTTTCGACGAAAAGGGTATTATTAGTTTGCATACCCAATATGTCAAAGTCCTTCATTTACGTTACCAGTAAGTACCAATCGTATATTAAAGACTTTATCGCTAGATAGAACTTGAAGTACAAATAATAGGTTAGGAATTAGTACATACCTACTTTAACTAACCTATATAGGGGTTTAATATACCGTATGACCGTTTCAGGAGGGTAAATTATACGTAGCTCTTGTAGCAGTTTTAGTAATACAACTTTTTACAAATTCACTACTGATTATATATAAGCCTACGTAATATTACGGCTATTAAGTATAAACTTGCTTTTAGTCCTGGCTAATAAACTTATTGTTATGGTAATTACTAAGCTTTAGTTAATCTTTTAAATCGTTAGCGATTATGTAAAAATTGTAAAGGAACTAAGACCGAAGCTGTCACTCAAGGTGGTTGGATTCTGTCTATAAACCTCGATAAAGAAGAAGGAGAAGAAAGGCCCCTGCTAGGGAGCGGCTATGGAGCTAAGATGGTGCAACCTTCTCCCGTAGTCATGTGATGTGTGGTAGCGTGTCTTTAAGCGGCTTTCTCCCTACTTTAGAGCATCGCAGGAGCGTGTAGAATTACCAGAGTTAGATCCCTGGTAATACTAGCCAGGAACTAACCTGTAACATTACCTCGAAAGACACCCCTATCGTTCCTTCCTCCGTTCTTTTTTTTAAAAAAAAATGTATAATATTATTGTTGCTGTGAGTATAAGGAAGATACGCGCGCCTTTCAGAATATTACGGTTTCATTTGAAAGACATTAGGCTAACGTTACGTGAACGCTTCTTTAGTGCCTTTCTCTCTCTCTCCCCCCTATAAATAATCCTTTAATTCTCATTATAAAGATAAAATTTGCGTTTCCCTTCAACCTTTAACTTTTTTATGTACCGTTAAAACCTTTAGGCACCAGTACAGTACTTATTTATTTTTTGATTTTAGTACTATCTATAGCTTTTTTTTACAAACCTACGATAACTCCCAAACTCGCTGCCGAGGTAGAGAAAGTTATTAAAGATATGGGTTGTATGCTTCGAAGTTGCTTAGTTCTTATTAACGAGTTTAAAGATCCCTACGTTTAGGGCTATCGACATATACCGCGACGAGACTCGCGAATAGACATGTTTCGAATACATTTATAAAATAACGTAAAATCCCAGAAATTTTGCCAAAAAACTAAGGTTAAGTAGTTCCGATAGATACGAGGGAGCTGTTAATTAGTAGCTAGATATGGGGGCCCGGAGCCGTTTCTGTTTCATTAGGACGATAAGTCGTAGTTCTGATTATACATATACGTCGCTGAATCTAAACACTAATATAAACGAGGCTATTAAAAAGTTATCGAAAGCGTATCTAACGTTTGACTTTTAAATTCAATGTAAATCCACGTTTTATGAGCCGCTCATTGAGTGTTAATAAGCGAGTGGGAAGGGTAAAGATTTAGGTGATCACCGCTGAAAAAACTATAAGAGTCTATCGCGCCACGTAAAATAAGGTTAACACTCGAGGCGGGTTTTTTTTTGTCTCTATTACTCACGTACGGCCTGGGGGCCTACGGGCCGTACAATCAATAAACTAGAAACGTAGTGTTTAGGCAAGTTCTTCGTAGTTAAGGTGAAAACGTGGAAGGCGCGGCTGACGAGTAGTTATGGAGCGCTGTTAAAAGAAACACAAAAGCTTCTTAAGGTTTCAGAGCGTATTAATGTTAAGTTGGGTCGCATTAATGCCAAATTGAGCTAGCTTGTTGAGATAGGCAAGAAAATGCTAGGTGAGGACTCGGACCAAAATTTTGAGGACATGTTTAAATAGGCCCAGTCGTAGTCGTTCGTTTTTTGTTTTTGTTAACATAAATACGCTGGTTTGGTACCCGCTTACCAACGGCTTATACGCCGCTCCGTTTGGTAAAGTGAAGTGTAAAATTTAGGTAAGAACTTAGACTACGATTTTGAGGACATATTTAAGTAAGCCCGATCGTAGTCGTTCGTTCATCATTTTTATCAATATGAATACGCTCACTTGATACCCGCTTACCAACGGCTTATACGCCACTACATTTGGTCGAGGAAAATGTAAAATTTATGCCCGCCTGCGGGCTAGGTGTAAAGGCTTATCGTTGTATTAAGCTAATTTATAATACGATTCGAAGGTATAGAGTGCCACGGTATTAAAAAAAAATTTAAACGGCTTTCAAATGAGGTGTATATAACCTAGTCATTCAACTAATACCTACCGTTTCGGTAAAATATAAAGTCGAATATATATAACTCAGGGTTTATTACGGGTTTGTAATATACTTTTAACTTAGTATTTTGATTCTACCTTACCGTTATCATATTTTACAATTATAACTTACGGATAAAAGTCTCGAGTTTGTTAATTTAGAAGCGAATCTGAAGCGATTCAAACAAGTTAATTTATATAAAATCGAAGATACTACCCCTCGGGTACATTAAGTTTAATGACGTACGAGATGATACTATGTGTCACCTAATACTCATCGTAAAATTAACTTACCTTTTTTAAAAACTCGTTGAATTTTTGGTTTTTTTTTTGAAAAATGTTAAACAGCATTGTCGACTCAGAAACATTCCGTAGGGAAACGCCGTTTATTAGCGGCTTCCATTATGCGTTGTTACGTATCTGTTATTATGGTTTATACGAATTTCGTAAATTCGAGGATCTATTAAACAAAGTCTTTACCCCTTACGCGTGATATCGATGTCGGAACGAAAAAACGTTGTTCCGGTTATATAAAATTGAAATAATAATTATAGGTTATAAAAAAAGAGTTAATACCGATAGTCGTCATATTTTTATTATTTGGTACCAATTAATAACCGGGTAATAAACGACATGAGTCGAATTACGTATAAACAACGAATAAACGTAAATACGGAAACAACTTTTAATTTATGCATTCAGTTACACCGTTAGTTTTTGGGTAAAAGGCGGTACTTAGGTGTTGTTTTATCCTAGTTAAATCGTAAAGTCATTTTTAAACCGTACTGGTTAAATTCGAATCACACTTGTTAATTAACGTATGTAAAGAACCATAAGATCGCTAATAACAATTAAAAAACCACTTCGTATAAGCCTCTGCATTTATAATAGTTATAACTTCGAAAGTAACGGATTTATTTCAACGGTTCGTCATTATTATAAGGTAACGTGTGGTACCTGAGTATTTTTAAGGTGAATTAATTATAGATTTAAGGGAAAATTCTCTTTAAAACCTTTCGTGAATTGGAAAGGGTTTAAAAAGCCTTTTTCGACGGTATCTCTAATAAGTTGTAATCCTATAAACGTCGTAGTTACGGCGAAAACGATGAGCTGCCCGATATAAGCTTGCCTAAAAATACGTTTTGAAAGAAACAACGATAATAAGCTCGCGATCTGGGAAGTCGATAAGAAACAGATCTCAAGTAGCTTAAATTAATGCGGTAGTAAACGATTCTTAAGATAATACTCAAATACAATCGCGGAAACTTAAAACTTTATCGTCTCTTTTCAAATATTTCAAAATTCAAACATTTAACGTAGGGTAGTTATTAATACATATATCTGTTGAAAAATATAGGTCGCCTATACGTACCATACGTACCAAGTGGAGGTAGATACTGTCACGTGTAACAACGGCGTCTTAACAACTCTCAAGGTCGATGGTGGTAAAAGGTTTACGGCTTTTTAACATTAATTGACTGCCGACGGTTAACCAGGAGACGTACGTATGCGAAAGCGACTCCAAAATAAACTATTCAGTGCGTAATAAATAAAGTTTTCGGCTTAGGTAACGTAGGTCCGAAAAGCTTTTAGAAATGTCTTGATTTCGTCGTAACAGTATATTGGGTCATGCGTAATCTACTATTTTATTATATACTAACCGAAAGCAGAATTATAAAAGGCGTTTAAATTAGCGAAATTATTGTTCGAAAAGCCTTCGTATCGTTATAAAGTATTCCAAGTTTTTGTAATCCGTCAGAATGGTAAACGAGCGCGCCGTACCCCGGAGCTCCATGTTCCATACTTTTAAATAGCTTATAATTCCGAGTAAATCCTTATCGTGGATTTCGTAAATATATTTGGCGGGAGATAATCAATACGATTAATACGTTACTAGACGTATGTTACTGTGATCGTCGCGTTGAAAAAAGAAGCCTTTTAGCGCCCAACCAAAACAGTCGACTTCGAAAAAGGTATCGCAGTCAGGATCCCATTAGGCGAATATGAGTTCAGAGAAAAAGAGAAATTCAAGATGTTCAAAAATAGCTTCTTTTTTCAACCTCTAACAAAAAGGAAAGAAAATACGGGTTAGCTGAAATCATAGGTTAACAATTATCGAAAAGTCGCTAATAAAATAACAATAACAATTTGCGAATTGAGAAAAGCCCTGTATTTCTAAAACCGTCATGGAAGCCGCCTATTTCCGTATAATATATAACTTTTCTAAGTCGATATGGATACTAATTCCAGTTTCGAGAACGAATCTTAGGTATTTAATTTTTTAAACGCTAAACTTGCATCTGGAAATACTGAAGCTAAGTCTTACGGCCTTTAAAGAGCTCAAATTTGTTTAATGTTAGCGATATAGTCGTTAAAGGTATCGTGAAAATGAATAAAAACGTTGTTGATAAAGAAAAATTGAAAAATTATCGACGAAAAGGCGTAATAAATTATTAATATATCGTTGAAAAGTAACGGGAGCGTTAAAAGGACCAAAAAAGGTATTAAATTATTTAAAAAGTCCGAAACGTATACGAAATACAGTTTTTCATTTATTTCCCTCTTTAATACGAAGTTTAAAAAAAGCAAGTTTGACATCTAACTTAATAACCCACTTAGTTTACGAAATATTTACAAACGTTGCTTTTATGAAAGGGAGTGATACCGATCTGCTTTTTAATAACATTAAATCGGCGATAATCGAAATAAAATCGTAACCCTTTCCTAGGTTTTTTAACGAAAATTACTAAGGCTTTCCTTAAGAAGTTTTTTATTTGAATATAACCTTATTTAAATAGCACGGTTAATGTGTTACGTAATATAAAGAGCTCTTTACACGAAATACTGTATAAAAAGTCTTACGATACTTGGAAAGGTTATCCTTAATTATCGGTATGAAAGACGATTTCGTAATCGTCTTTAAATCAGTAAAGGGTAACTTATCAATAAGGGGTTTGTCAAATAGGAGGGTAAATTCATTACAATTAACGGGAAATTTATCGTAAACGGAGATATATAGTTTCGGAACGAGTATTTGTTTAATATCTTTAAGGGAAACGGTGGTAAGCTTTATAGTAACGACCTTTTTTTTTTGCGAGCTTTTTGTAAAATAGCTTAGAATATAACAGCTCCTACCATTTTGGGCTTTTTTTTGCACGGGCGTAAACCCTTGTTGTTAAACGCGGTAATAACCGGATAACCTTAAAAGTAACATATATTTCGCAACGTCGTAAGTAATCTATTCATATTTTATTTAGGGTTCATTTAAAAAAATATCGTCGTGTTCAAAAGAAACAATATACGTTTATATCTGGTAACGGTATTTTTCGACGTCAACGCTTAAAAAGGTTATAAAGAAAATAATTTGTGAGTGATAACCGGGCATTTACAACGTAGTTTCATCGAATTACCGTAGGGAAATAGGAAAACGCGGTAACTTGAAACCTTTAGTAAACTATTTGTTTGTAACGTTAAAATATTTATAACCTATATTTACTAAAGCGTAGGTAAAACAAATCAAATTATAAAGTAAAAACTTTTATAAATAGAAAGCTATTCAAAATTTAGGACGAAGTCACCAAGTTTAATTAAAGTCCTGACAACTTTAATACGCGACTATATATAAAAGTTACGTTTTTTCCTTTTTAAAATCGATAAGGTTTTCGGCCAAAATCAAATTGGTTTCCGTAACAGCTTTAACGTTAACGCTGTTCAGACGTTACGCCGGATCCCATAGGTATATAGGGATCTGGTAACCGTTCGCACCGTAGCGTAAATATAACCCGAGGTCTTTACGACGAAAGATTTTTACAGGGTTAACTTAGGTGGTACGCCGCTTAGGAGCGGTTAGAAAGTCATTGACACCGGTTATAATAACAGCGCCCTAGTCATTTCGAGCGGGCGCGTTACCGCCGTTATTTCTATTATGGAAAACGCCTCTAACAATAATAATACTAGTACCGCCGTAATAAGCGCGGAGATTGTAAAGGCGCCCATCAATAATTTCAACGCGAACTACCTTTTTATTATAATCCACCGATATATAGAGGGGAAGTAACGTATTAGTAAATGTATTATCAATCGCTTTCTTAAAAATGGTGAACTTAACGAAAAATTTCCAAGCTATACCGCCAGCTTTTGCGAATAAGGTTCCCAAGTATTGAAGAAAACGTAAAATCGTTTATGAATTTTTTATTTTGTACCTATGAGTCGAGTAATAGCTGTTTTAACCGCGTTATGGTCGTAATAGTGGGCTTGAAGTATAGTTATCAAGGCCTCGAAGTCTTTAATTCTGCCGTTATCTTTATGAGTATAATAAAATTTTATAACGGCCTTTGCGAGGTCATTAAGATATTGAAAAATAACGTAAAATTGATTTTTTTTTTTTTTTTTTTGCACTGTTAAATTTACGGTTCCGACGGAATTTACGTATTATCGTAATCTTTTATACCGAAAATCGTAACTTAATACCGAAAAACATTACCGGTTAGTTGATAGGTTTACGTTTAAGTCGTTAACGCACGTTAAACGGGGCTTCAATATTGTAGTCGACATCAAAAGGGTCGTCGTCATTTAGGAAGCTGATGCGGTTCCTAGTAAGGAGCGGTGTCATAACAGCATCGTTCGTGACGTGCGTAGGGAGAACTTCCTAAAAGAAAAGTTAACCCGAAGATGTAAGCGTATCAATAAATTCGAATTGTCGAATTATATTCGTTAGAGCATTCAACGCGGTAATATTTTGTTATTTCAAGTGTAAAGCGTATTCCCGATTGACTTGGTCCCGTTCGATGAATTCTAAACGTAAAGCATCGGCAAAGCGTTTTTATTAAGCTATAAGGTAATCTTGTTGATCCTCTAAAACGTTTTGAAGCTACTCCTTAACGCGCGCGTTAAGAAATTAGTCCATGGCCTAAGGGTTTAAATTCGGAAGGTTAAAGGATAAAGACATAGCTATAGGCTATAACCATTGAGGAGCGGTTAAGACACCGTTGGGAAGAAAATCGAAGTTTATATATAAAGGGACTAAAGCCGAAGCTATCGCTTAAAGTGGTTGTATTCTATCTATCAACATCGATAAAAAAAGGAGAAGAAAGACCCTTGCTAGGGAATGGCTATGGAGCTAAGATTGTGCAACCTTCTTCTTCAGTCATATGAAGTGTGATGGAAAATCTTTAAACAGCTTTCTACCTGCTCCAGAGCATCAAAGGAGCGTGTAGAACGACTAGGGTTGGATCCCTAGTAATACTAGCTAGGCACTAGCCTAAAACAAGGATATAGTTTTTGCCTTTATCGCCGTATCTTTAAGATATTAGTAGTGACTTTTTGTACGGCCGTCTCGTAGTTTTACCTTCAACCTTATAGATAATTCTCGACTTAAAGATCGTTACATTCGAGTTTTAAAGGTTGAAGTCAGTTTTTGACATAAATTGTACAACATCTTTAGTTAACAGGCCGTTATTCTCAACCCTATCGCTTTTCTTAAAAGGTTTGCCGAAAGGTTTAAAAATCTATTATACTCCAAACTTTACTTCCAAGTTTTCGTTACCCTTTTCTTTTTCGTTTACCCAAGTAGTATTATAGATACAGCCTGGTGTGTATTTCTTTTTTTTCAATGGTTCCTTTCTTTTTCGGGGGTCGTTCGCGCTGGCGGCGTTCTATCGGCTTATTAATAACGGGTGAAAAAGGTTCGTATTAGCTCGATTATTTTACTTGGGAGGCTAAAGGGTTTTTATCTTTAGTACCCCTAATGTAAGGCTTAACCTGGATGGTTCGAAAGGATACAGAACCATTAGTAGTTTGAATAATTCCTTTAAATTTTATAATACTTAATATCTTGTATAGTTCTTCCCATTTTCCTGTCTCTCGCGACACAAGGACTTCATTTTACAGCGATAAAGCAAGTACGTCGATCGTAAAACGATTGTTGCTAGTGTTAAAAGTATTATTTATCTTGCGGCATGTCGATTTCTTTAAAGTTTCCTTAAAGCTTTACTATAGGCCGCAATACGTCTTTAAGTACTCATTAAAGGCAAAGATTTTCTTGTTTGGTGTAGGTATGATTTAAAAATTAAAAGCGTTAATACTAAGTTATTAGCGCTCACGGTATGATTAAGGACTTTTACTGCTATTTATAAGCGTACCTCTGGATCCATAAAGCTTTTAATCTTTAGCGTAAGAATATTGTACGCTCAGCGAGATAGGGCGTGTGCCCTTTTAACTTTTCCAATATTTTAGTGGGCTTTTTCAAGTACCTTTTTGCATTAAATACCCATAATTTTAAAATCTTCTTCATACTTTGCCGCCATAAAGTTGGTATTAGTATCGTGAACTATGATATTAGGTGAACTTAGGTAGGTGTTAATTAAGAATATTCTTAACTTTTCTCACGTATCCTTTGCCAAAAGGAACCTTGAAAATCTAACATCGTAAAAAGAGGTTACGAAGTTAAAGACGTGAAAGAAAGACTTGTTATCCAAATAAAACACATTAATAAAAATTTTGTAATTAAAGTTTTTATTATCTTTTAGTGTAAACTTTTATTTTGGGGAGGTTTGATTATATGTTTGACAATAGTAGTATAGCTTTTCAATAGCTTCGAAGGCAAAATATTTTATATCGTTATGCATTGTTGACTTTAAGACTTTATATAGCCTATTAATAGCTGGATGGTTAATGCGCCGGTGTAGATAACGTATTTCCGGCTTCGTCAAGTTTAATACCACTATTTCTAGGCCTTAAAGAGAAAATTATAAGTGCCCCCATTTAAAGGAGAGTGGAAACCTTTGGCTATTTTTGACTAGTTTGCTTACGTTAACGTTAACGTTAACGCCGAAAGTCTTTATATCTTTTAAGTAAATTAGGGAAGGAGTGGGGAGCTTAAGGATGTAGAATGTAATCGCTTTTATAACGGTTTAAATTACCGTTATCCCTAATAACGATAGTTATTCGCCTAGGCTAAAGTTAACTTAAGCCTTGTTAATATCGTGACGATCAATTTCAGTGGCTGTAGTACTTTCCCTCCGCAATGCCATGTATTTCGAATAGCCTCCTGTTAAGTATCCTACCGCCCCTGTTTATATCATAATTCCTTAAAACATATAATCCGTGTAAATATCGCGAAGATTAAAGGTTTATAAGGGATTAGAGGAACAATTAGATTGAAGGTAAGGGTTTCTACCTCCCAAACTGTAATGATCATACTAAATACTCGTGAGTAAATAGAAGGTGTCAGGGGGTTTATGTTAGCAATAAGGTAGTAGAGGTAACAAGGTGCAATATCAAGAAGATGTTTTTTCGTGCTGTAGAATGATCATTAGCCGTTAGGCTATTCAGATATATAGACCGAATACTTAGATTGACAACTCAAGAGCTGTGAAGGAAATACCATCCATGTGGTGCTGACCGTGTCCTTATATCCCTATCTTTCATACCGTCTTCAGTATTGGACCGCTGGAGTCGCTGTCGATCCCATCGGTCCTATATAATCGACTGGACCGCTGGAGTTGCTGTTGGTCCCATCGGTACTTCCCTGTCCGGGGTTGCTAACATAAGAGAAGTTCCCCACCTGATTCTAGACTTCAGGCTTTCCAGTGGCGCAGTGTTGCATACTGGCCTGCTTCCTGGCCCAACCTCTGTCTGGGTTATAACACAAACGGTATAAAAAGGTATAATATGCTAGTTATTAGGCTGTTGTACCGAAACTGATATTTTCGTATTACTTAATATACTTAGGAGCGTTAGTAGTGTTAATTGATTTATCATCTTTAATGTCTACGACTTTATTTAAATAATTTTATTTCAAAGTAATATGGTACTAAACTTGGTACGCTTCTTTCTTGTTATAACGTTCGGCGGGTAGTTAACAAATTAACTAGCAACTAGCTTTGTTACAGATTTAATATCTTTTGCCACTATTACGACGATAGTATTTACGTTTCACAGGTCCACCTGAATTTTATTACCGTTAACGTAGATGCTATCTTTAGTCCGGAGCCGAGGTTGATGGGCCAGATCTTATGCGTTATGAGCACTCGTACTTGCGGTCGACGTAATTAACCACCGTAAAATTTTCTTTATCCACGTCAAAGAAGTTACTGGCTTGAAAATACATACCGAGCGAGTTTGGTATACGTTTTATTACGGTGGTAAACGAGAAACGTAATTGGCTAAAAAAGCTTTCGCAAGTGGTATCTGTACGTTGTAAGGCGTATTCGAACCCGTTAACACTCGTAATTGTTACCCGTACCTATTCGCGAAGTGTAGCTTCGCTAACATAGCCTTTCCTATTATTTTATAATACATCATCAACTGATTAAACATTTAATTAAAAATATCCATTGGTAATTCCTCCACTTTCTTCTTTGTCATTATTGTAGTCCAACTTATGATAGTCCATTTTGTATTATATTGCGCGAGGTGGACGTTGTATTTTAAGTATTCCTTTATTACATCGTAGATTTCGCGAAACGTGGTGGCGCTCGTTAGATAGATTAAGTAATAATCTTGGGCGTAACCTATGAGGAGTTGTGAAAATAGTAAATAAAAACCAAAGGGTAGAACCTCTATCCACTTTCATATATTAAGGAAAGGTAGTATTTAGGTAACGAAAAGATTGTAAGGTTTCCCGTTATAACTTTTTTGTATTATTCCAGATCTTGGCGAAGTCTAGTATAAGGTTGTAATTGATGTTCACCATTTTAACAAGTCTTAAAGAATGGTCGCAATAGTTATATCACCTTTCAATAGTGTTTCCTAGTGGTTTAAGCCTTAGGGCTTCCGAAACACGGTGTTAAGGGTAATTTCCAGTCGCCTAACCCAAGAGGTAAAATCCTGTAATAGAAACTATTATAGGTTTACGCGCGTAAGTGAATATCTTTAGCCGCGTTGGCAGCCGCTATTTCGTGCACCTTACCGCCATTAAAGGTATACTCTGCGCTATCACGCAGCGATACCAAATTGCTGATCAAGTTAACAGTTTCGTCACCGCCAGCGCATAAAAAGGCTTAACTTAACTAAAGGTAGGTTAGGGGTCTTCTATAACGTATATGTAGGCGCTGTGATTCTTTACCACCTTTTACTTTTCCCTAAAGGTTTTAAGGATTAGGATTTGAAGGGCAGTCTTCTGGTTGGGTTAATACGAAAAAAGTTTCCGCCAATCCTATTAATATATTATCAGAATGTAAATTCTATGGCGTATAACCTCTTTTTTCATCTTGGTCTTAACTGTATATTAAATTATATTCCATATATTAAGGGTCTAATAACTAAAGGATTCGTAGAAATCTTGGAAAACGCGGATATCACAACTGTATTCGTTGCCGTGGTCTGCGTCGATCATTTACTGGCCAACGTAGTTGGTTAAGCGGGCTTTAGTTGAGGCCTTATTAACGTCCGTGATCCAGAGTTTCTAATCGTAATGATCGAAAAATATTAATCCGAGGGCTTCAACTTTTTTTCATGTATCTCCGACTTGGATCTATCTTGGCGGTTCGGCTGGTGTAGGGTGTGTAGGGTAAGTGACTTGGTGATCTTGGGAGTACGAAACTTGGTGTTTTGGTACGAAGTCGCGTAAGGACTTTGCAACTAGGCGACTTGGTGTTTTCGCTTAGATTAATGAACTCAACGATTAAAGTGATTTAGGAAGTAAAACGAGTAATGTAAGGGTAAAAGTCTAATGTAAAGGGTAAGGTCGAAGGTCGTTATTGGTGTAGGTTAAAGGCGAAGAGTAGTGGTAAAAGGCGAAAGTTGTTTGTTGTAGGCCGTGAGACTTGGTCTTTTTTCTGCAGAAGTAGTACCCGTAGTAGTACTGACTTAGCCGTTTGCTATCTTGCCGTACTTTGAGATTTCTAACAGTTAATCGCAACTTCTTTAAAAAGGATCAATAAAGTTTTCTTGGTATTTTCGATAGCGATACCGTCGCTACCTTTAAGTTGCCGTAAAAATGGACGGAGCTTAGAAATCTTCTTTACTTACTACCATGAAAACCGACTCAACAGTAAAGACCCTCCGCAAAAATCTTTTCTCTACCCCAGAGGTCGTTTAACTTAAAGCGTAACCGGAAAATAGCTTCGTCTTCCACTTAACTTATCTGTGCTTAGCCTAGCAGGCAAACACTGATCAGTGTTAGTAGGTCTTAGACGTTGCAATGTTGTCGATTCGATTGGTCGAAGTAACAGTAGTATTTCATTGTCAGATGGTGGATGTATTATCTTAGGTTTAGCAGACCGCTAGCCGGCCTGCACTGTAATTTTTATGGCCAATTGCTTGGCTCATGCCGCAGAATGAAGTGCAGCGTACTGCACTCGACTTACACCCAATGCGGTAAGTCTGCACAAAGTAGTACACTTGCCATACGGTCAACTTTACTTACAGTAAGGTTGACCAACTGCACTGCATGCAATGCTATTCTAACAGGTTATTAAATAAAATTAATAATTAAAATCGTTTTTCATTACCTTCAATTCAAAAAACCTTACGTATGTTATTGAAGTCGACGTAACTTACGAAGTTGGTTATTCGAACGGCCTTTTACCGTATTCGTGTAATTCCTAAATAGGACAAATTAATGGCGTTTCGTATATGATTCGAGTTATTTAAATAATTAATTACTTGTTTTCAACTAACAAAAACGTCAACGACGTTTTAACGATAAATTAATGATGTAATCATATATATAGTGAAACATTTTATCATAGTTTACTAATATAATGTTTTACTTATTATTCAGCGTAAAATAACACTGTATAACGATAATTCGCGTGGTTTTAAAACCACTTCGAAATATGAGGCAAAACTTCAACTTATAAGAGTATAAATTCGTAATTGAATAGGAAAAAAAACTGGGTTTTATTATAACAGTTAGGGTAGGTATTCGGAACGACCCTAAAAAAAACCGGGTAATACACGAATAAAAATCATTATGTACTATTGAGAAGATTTGAAGTATTTTAGATTTTAAAAATTTTATCGAAATTTTATTAGTAATTTCTCCAAGTTAAATCAGCATTTTATTCGACTAACAAAATAAGAAATTGCTTAAACTTAAATTAATGGATAGAAATACGCATTTTTAACCTTATAAATATCTTTATTATAGTTTCGATTTTATTATATTGAAAACTCAATAGGATAACGATAATAGAAACTGATTACTTAAAATCAGCGTTAAAAGTGTATCTGTGGTAACGGGATAAAAATGATATTTTGAAATCAATGGTTCTTCATTTCTTACGATTGATAAATACGAAACGTAATTACACCATTTACGATTGAAACCATTTCACCGAAATATTTCATTTCAAAACTAGGTTTTCAAAATTACAAGTCGTCTGTACCCTGTTTACGATCCCCACCAATTTATAAAGGATTAATTTTAATTTCTTTTTCAAGACGCTTGATTTTTGAACGTTGAGTCAAATCAGCTGAAGTTGTTTCGGTTTTTCTTTCAATCCTATTTGTGGTATAATTCCGTAATATAGGATGCTCGATCGATTGTATTGACCCGGACATTATAAGATAAGCCTAAAGTTAAGGAGAGTCGTACGCGAGTTTTTCAACCTATTTCTATTACTATATCAAACGTAATAATAATAAACTTATATATTATCAAAACGTATATTGAAATAGGTTATACGGATACATGAGTTATAATAAGGTCTCATTTATTCAATCGCGATAAAATATACAATAAAGGCGAATGAAAGGTTTTCGAAGTGTCGATGGGGATGGGATCGCCCCAGGCCCGGCCCGTACCCGGGTCGTTATTTAAAACAATGCTTGGAAATTCCAATATACGGGAGCCGGTAACACCGCCGCGAACTCGACCTGCGTTAAACCAACTAACCTTATTAATATCGAATAGTCGCTTAATCTTCCGCCTGAATATTTTACCGATATTATAAAATTAAAAAGTATCTAACGACCCGTTCTATAAGGTTCGATTATTAGTGGTTTATGAAAGTAGTAAAGGATTTTCGAACAAGGTAAAATAAACGGTATAGATTGCAGATAATAGAATTAATTCGCGGGGTATGTTACGTTGCCGGAAGCGATTATAACTACCAAATTAAGAACTATTAACGACGAGGATCTTATAATAAATCTAAAGTTCTCTTATTATAAGTTATTGGGGTAAAAATATTTTATTTCGAATCCTTTAATGGAACTCCTATTGAAAAAGGCTTAATATTAATATTTGACGTTTGCATCGAATATATACGTAATATAATAATGACGAAACCTCATCCTACCTTACGACAAAACATCTTTTAACCCATATTTATCATGAATAGGTATCAAATATAAATTTCCATGAACTTTATAGTCGATTCATCAATTACTAATAACTGTACATATTATTTATGAGTTACTACGAACAGGATTTTGAAACTTATTTTATTGATAGTTATATAGTATATAATTATAAATACGTATACGAAATGGTTTCAGTATATATAATAAAAATTACATGGATTTTCGGCTTTTATTATTAATTATCGTGGTTCGGATTAAGTAGGCGTTTTTTGAACGACCTTATATTTTTGGGAAAAATTCGAATGACTTATATCCAAGGCGTATTACCTATAAACAAAAACCATTATTCAATATATGAACTGAAGAATTCAAAAAATACATGTGTATTATCGTCGCCTTTTCGTAATACAATGAAACCATATATTTATCCGTTAATCAATTTACATGAAATCACTGCTAGTCGACGGTTACCGCGTCAAAGGCGAGCCGTTTAGTAAATAGATATAAGATATTACATATTTCAAAAGTAAACGTGAATACGAAATCGTTTACAACTCCGGAAAACGAGCCGTTATGTTTTGAATATACCCATTCAAAAGTACGAGATTAACCTAAATAACGATAACATATATTGAATGATAAATAAAAATGATGGCGAACTATTAACGAAGTTCTGCGAAGCGATATAAAATAAGGGATTTAATTCAACTTAACCTTAGCAATATTAAAATCAAGTAACCTAATGAAAAACTTCATTCACTTTATATTTAATACCGGATCGTTAATGTTCGGAATATGTTCAATATCGTTTTAAATATTCCTCATAAATATATGGTATTGAATGTGGATTTAGTCAAATAAACGGTTTCAAACCCCAATTCTTTATAGGTTTTATTTAATGTGAGTTCAAGACCTATTTTAGTTGCTAACGATATAGAAAAAGGAATATATGAAAAATTCGAAGTTTAAAAAATATCGCGAATAAAACGGGGCAGAGTGAGGTTCGCTTTATATTAATTTAATGGAAAAGTGATAAGCAATCGAAGTAAGAATTATGAACAAATCAATTGATATATTTTAACTCTGAATAAATTTGAGGCGATCTGAAGATATGTCGGAGTTTATAATAAGATCGTATTTTGATGTCGGCGTTAATTATATATTGAACAACTTAAAAGGGACGAACCGACTCTACCTCGAAAATAAAATAATACTTGGAAAAAACGGAGAATATCTATTCATATTGTGATACAACACGACAAGTAAAGTAGTGTATATATTACCCGATCTTTTCTGATAAGTATCCGACCATGAGGCGACTTTTACTACGACTTATTAAGAATCTAGCAATTTTTTTTTTTCAAAGTTTAACGAGTAATAACGTTATTCACTTTAAAGGACTTATTATAACTAACTTTGGATATTAGGAAACGTCGTTAAGGAAGGATGGAGAGAATTGTAGCGGACGTTAAGAAACGCCGATAAAATGGGTTAGTAAAAGAAGACCCGGGAATAAGATAAAATCGAGGATAGCGAATAACGTTAGGAGGGACTAACTTTAGGAAAAACCGACAAGAACGGTTAACAAAGGATGAGGAAAAAGGCAGGGCAGGAAAAACGACCCTTGAAACGGGTTATTAAAAACTATAACATATTATTCTAAGTTCGGGCGACTCGATCGATCCGGGTACGATTCTTTGTCCGTTTGCGGTTAACCTGATCAACTTCATTTTAGCTAAGGTTAACAAATGGAATATGGGTAAAACCAGGGATCTTATGGTTAAACTCTTAATATTGTTTATTACACTTTATAAACCGTAATTTATTTGAATTATAAGGGATACAACTTAGGAAATTATATTATTTTAGCTATTTAACCTAAAAATATGAAAGGGTATACGGTGGGCGTGAAAATTCGTTAGCGTAAGAACGTTATAAATCAACGTACGGTTAGCCGCAGGGGTTTTGTTCTGTTAAATAAGTGATATGGTAAAAAGTACCTGAACGTTTTTAAAAAAATGACGAACCCGGAAAAAGAGGGCGATGGAAATGTATAGCAAAGAAGGTAATGGCCTATATGGCCAGTACAATAAGGATTGCTTATACCGAAGTAATATTTCGAAGCCGGACGAATTGGTTAACCAATTGAAATAAAACGGAAGTAAAAACGCGCTGATAACTCAGGACATCTCCTTACCAGGTAAAAATAAGAAATAAAACATAACACTTATTTTCAATATCAATAACTAATTACCGTTTAAAGGCGCATAAACCAAATAAAATCGTGAATCAACTCATCTTTCGAATATATTACGAGAAAATATCAAATTTTAATCGTGGTTTTTATAAAATTTATTTACAAGTTTACTTTATTATAAACCTTTCAATATATACGATAACCTTACGCTAGATAAACTGGAATTTAGACCAAAGAAAAATTGAAAAAGCAATCAATACAAGATATACACGCATCCTTTATCTATAAAGGGGGGGGTTCGTTTTTATCTTCGTCATCATCAAGGATAAATAGGTCGCTTATAACGCGAACAAGCTATAAAAAGTAATGAACAGCAAGGTATTTGTATAGAATAAGATAACGTATTTTATAAGGTGATTAGTTATTTTCATTAAGAACGCCAACAACGATATAATGCTGGTCAAGTTTATTGTAAACGTTAATAATAGTAACATAAAAGAAGGTAAAAGTCTATGAAATATCAGTAAGCAATTGTAATTTCAATATGAAAAATGGTAATAAAGGTATTACGAAAAACTAGGGAAAACTATAATATTAAAGTAACGTTGGCGATATAAAAGAAAAAAGAAAAAATATTGAAAGATTATGGGGGAGTCCGTATTTATAAGCATTAGCGGACCGGATTCGAAAAGAGCTACGTGTTATACAAGGCGTGTTATATAGTACTGGCGGCAAATGCAATGTATTATACGACGCATTCAAGGGTACGTTATATGGCACTAACAGTAAAAAGGATATATTATACGATACCCCAAAGGGCGCGTTATACGATACTAGCGATTTTAAATTAAGCCGGTTAATATGTTATATAATACGTTTTAGGATGTATTATATAATATCAACAGCCTCAAGTTAAATCGACAGATGAGTTTTAAAATACGTTAAAAGGCGTATTATACAATGCCGGCAGCTTGGGGTTAAATCGTTTGATACGTTATACAACTCATCAAACACCACGTTACCGGCGCGCCTGGCTCGCGTATTAGCCGGGAAAGGTTCGCGTCCCGCGTTTAACCAGTAGAACGTCATAACTCCTATAACATCCGGGGAAAAAGGGGGTATATTATAAACTTAATTTATGAGCTACTAAATTTATAGGTTACGTAACTATATACGTAACGAGATATACAAATCCGATTCGTGCCTGGTCTGGGCAAGTTCCGAGCGCGGTCCGTACACGGTACATGTAAGGGTATGTAACGGGCTAAGTACTAGTTATGCCCATAGGTCCTTCACGATAGGTCACCGTAACCTCTTCTAGTCTTTCGCTGTACCTCAATAGTAAACTCCATTTAATACCTACTTGGCTTACCATCGTAGGTCGGACCATAACATACGGAGTATGCCTTTAGCGATGGCAAAGCATGTAAAGCAACTACTGCCAATAGGGCAAGAGGTATTAATGTCAGTGCTTTATACTTGTTAATTAAGTAAAATCGTTAAACCTCCCAAAGCTTTTGGGTCTCCTTTCCCTTTTAGTAAATGAATTAAAATCGACAAGCCTCTTAAGAACCTTTACACAGCAGGTTTTCCTATACGCGAAAGCTTACTATAGGTTTTACCATAGGACTTTACTCTTCGGATTATGTGACTAGCAATTACCCTTAACACCATGCCTCCAAAGATCCATGGATTAAATTACTAGGAAATACTAATCAAGATTGTGATAACTATCGCGACTTGCCCAACTTTAACCTTATTACCAGGCAGTTATGGATCTTTCCTATCCTGGTGGTAATTTGTACCAACTTGAAGAGCTTTTTCGAATGCTTTTTAAAGCTTGGAACCACTAGTGACAAACGCTTTATAATCGACGTAATAACACTCCATAAAGCGTATGAAGGGAGGATAATTGAAGAATTCAGATAAATTAATGAAAAAGATAATCACACTAGTACCATGACAAAGGTAATGCCGAATAAGGCTATAGAAAAGCTTATAGATAGCAATAGATTTACTATACACATCGAGAGCTACGTAAATAGGCACCCTGGCAAGCCTGAGTCACGTGCCAGCGATTGTACCGGTAGACTAAAAAACGATCAGGGAAGTGAAGGCTGCGATAATGACCTGTTTAACTATTACGGCTAAAGTGGAGATTTGAAAGACCTGTGGCGGAAGAACCTTTTGTGGGAGTTGATAAATTCGAACCTTGGAGCAACGGAACAATTAAGGTCAAAAAGGGTAAATTTGCATACAATTGGGTACAATTGAGTATGGAAGTCAATTGAAATTGATAGGGGGCTGGCAAGTTAAGGAGGTAGCTGTTTAGCGCTAACCGAAAAAGATTGGTCAACCACACTGGCGTGCACGTACAAACTAAAAAGCCGCCAGTATTGGAATAGTACTACGTACAGTACAATGGGTCAATTTTACTTACAGTAAAGTTGACTGTACTGCAAGTTGAGTGTATTATTTATGTGGACTTACCGCATTGGGTGTAAGTCGAGTGCATGACGCTCCACTTCACTTTAGGGTACGGGCCAAGCAATTGGCCATACAAATTACTGTGCAGACCGCCTAGCGGTCTACAAAACCTAGAACAATACATCCACCACTTGACCAATGCAATACTACTGTTACTTCGACCACGATTCGAATCGACAACGTTGCAACGTCTGAAGGCCTATTAGGCAAGGCCTACCAATACCAAGGCTTCGTGATATTGGAAAATTGCCACAAAATAAGGATTCCCTTTTCTCCTATTAAATCAGTTCTCTAACCCTTTACTTGTCCTTCTGTTGAATGTACTATACAAGAAGATGTTGTGTAGGTTTGCAGATTCAAGTTTTTGGTTACAATGGAAACTGGGGGAGTTCGGAGAGGTATTTGAGAGATGGAGGCGGATTTGTATTGTTGTTGTTGTATTCTAATTAGCGCCTGCGAGTCTCCCTTATCCTCCATACATCCCTCCTATGACCTCGGGTAGCCATGTCCCTAGCGTAGGTCATACTTGGTATACATCCCAATCCTCCATGCTACCATGGTCTAGAATATACATGGAAGACTTGACATATGATAAAGTGTATCCTCATAGAGATCTCGATCAAAGGTCGAGACACCGTACTAGTCAATACTAGTATATACTAGTAAATACTAGTTCCTTTGTGCTATTAACTACTATCCCAAGCATCATCTCCGTTCTGATCCTCCGTACTAGTCAATACTAGTTCTTGTACTAGTAAATACTAGTGCCTGTTGGAGATATCTATATCTCCGGCGAATTCCTCATCTTTTGGTGTTGAGAGGTCTTTTACTTTTTTTTTGTACCAAGTACTGACTGGCTCCATTGGCTCCGTTGTTGAGTGTATGTTGAGTGACTGTACCTATTGTATATTTCAACACTTTCAAAGGGTATGTGGACGATAGTAGCGGAGACAGAAATAAAAGTAAACTTAACGTTAGGTCTATAATTCCCATATCCCTTCACTTCGCCGTAAAAACCCCGTATAAGGCGCGGTTTACTGGATTCTGCTCATATTGTTAGCCGTCAAGTCACTCATGATAATAGTTATTTGAAATACGTACGGCCATAATCAATATAACACTGTTCCAACAATGGTTCAAGTCCGCATATTTTCCAAAATCACTTTATTAAAACGCCTGGAAATATCCTTCTTTTTAGGAGTATATAGTGAAATAAACTCAAAAGCAGACGTCAAGTAAATAAATAAATTCCTAAATAAATAATAAATAGGTTCATTGCGTCTGTCGGGGAGTAAAATATCTTTGATATGCTTAATATGTTTGATAATCGCGTTTGATATACTATACACGGCTTTTAATCCAATATTAGGGAATATAATAGCTGCGTTATAAACCCAAATGTTATACCTAAATTTAATGGCCATCAAGCTACACGTTTATTACCTCAGTTAACATTTTTTTCTAGGAATATATTAAAGATCCAAATAGAACTTCCTCTTTCTCAGGTTTAGTATTGACATTTAAGTCGCCATCAGGTGCTTTCAAATGGCTAATAAGGAGTATAAATAAAGTCGAAACGTTCCTTTTTCTAGTTTATTTTAGGACCATCTAATGACGAAAATAATTTTTTTACTGATTTCAATCTAATATTACCAAAATCAATATCCCAAAGGGAAGTATCGAAAATATAATAGAAACTATGACGGTAAATTTCTACTAAAACTGTTACCTGGTTTGGATAATAGTATAATTGCTAGTCATATTGGTAACTATTTCCCCAATTACTAAACAAATCAAAAACATATCCATAACTCTGATACCTAAGTTGTAAACTTTGAACAGGCTAATAGCGTTGAAAACAAACTTAGAAAAATAGAAATAATTGTGGGAAGTTAAGGTATTAAATTTTTTATCAGATTTTACTGATACCTATATTATTTCTTATCCTGTAGGTTTACAACACTCCTTGTTCGTAATTCCTGGTAGTTTTCACCATTTATTTTATAATAAAAGAACAACTTTTCATCGTTAAAAACACGGAAAAATAAGCTTCAATCAACTCTCACAAAATCTCGAAACCGGAGTATATCAATTGTAATCAATATAGTTATGTGGAAGAAAAAAAGGAAATCAATAAGACTTAAGGTTAAGTTTTGATAGCTTAACATTGAAAGTGAGTCCTATACAGCAGCACCACTCACTTCTAATAAGGTCTTTAATTGATCGTTTCAGCGGATCAAGATAAAAAGTAGAGCCTTTAACTTTATGAGTGTAAACTTAGATATTGAAAGTTGATACCTTAATGCAGAAACACCTGTATCAAATACGGCCTCTGATTGACCAAAATTCTTTGATACAGAGTCCTTTTGAGGGTTTTATGCAGTAGACTAGTCCAATTGAATATCCGACTGTGCAATTGTAGGCACCACTATAAAGTTATAATACTATTTATGGTGAAAGTTTACTTTACTGTTGTCAACTGTAATATCGTTCCTTATTTTTCTTTTTGACTGATAGATTTACTGGAATAAGAAGACCATAGATTTGAATGAAGTACCTAATACGTTTATACTAAGTAAACCTTGTAAAAGCCGGCAAGCTAATTCTTCCTGGCTTGACTGATTCGGTAGTCATAGTTGATAGCCATTTTTTTTTTTTGTGGAGCATAGAAATTGTTGTTTCCTTTCCATCTTGAAAATGGTTCCCATTATAGAAATCTGATTGTGAAGCGTGAAGTCAGAATAGAATGTCATTTTCAATTTACTTTGTAGACGGAATATCTAGATTGAAAACTCGAGCTTAGTACAGCTTCAAAATTAAAGAAAATATGCAATACCAGCAACACGAATACCTTAATATATTGGACTTCTTGTAGTATTTTTCAATACTATCATAATAATAGTAATGACTGACTAATGTAAAGGGAGTAAAAACGAAGTTTCTAACTTTTTATAATAAAAAATTGGTCTCATACCGTAGAATATACCAATATTCTTTAAAAAAAGCATTGATCGTATTCTTAATATCAATAATAACAGTAAAAAATTCTGAAATGATAAAAAATAGATCGTTTTGGAAGCGACAATTCCTATACGCATAGTTTTGAAAGTCTTTGAAAAACTATAATCGATCAATATCAATCAATAAATTTACTTTATTTTGGTCATAACTATATTGATTTGATTATTGAAGATATCTTTCAAGTTATCAAAAAAGGAATTGATAATAATACCCCTTTGGTTCTTATTAGTCATATTTCTCTATTTGTGAATTTCAACAGTTTAAAGGTTTTTGGTAATTATAACTTAGTCTCTGAGAACAGCTCTATTTTCTTAGCGTTAAAAATGGGATTTTTGATATTTCCTTCCTCCTCCATCATCGGTATGATACTTGTAGATTAAAGTAGTTCCTGTTTTATTGGTATTTTAAAGCTTTCCTTATACTTAGTTATCAATTTTTCGTACATATCTTCATTAATTTGACTTTTTCCTGTTTTTGATGATGTAAAGCATAGGCAGCCTTGGGATTTACCTTTTCATTAACAAAATCATTGGAGTTAACCTTTTAAAGCTCCTTCTTAACCCTAACTCTACAGGTATTCTAAGCTGTTTTTGATTATTTTCTAAAATAAGTTTCAAGATTTAAATCCTATAACGTAACAGAAGTAGCTTTAGAACGTAGGAACCGAAGGGATAGAGATTGACGCGGATAAACTCAAGAATATATAGATATAGATAGACTGAAGGAGCCGGAAGAAATGATAGTCTTTGAAGAAGAGAGATTACTATCACTGGTATTGACATAGGAAAATCTTAATGATATAAATAAGCTATTTTTTACGGTGTTAAACGGGTATCCAGAAATATATTAAAAGGGTTGAAAGGAATAGACTTTTATGATCTGTATTGGTATGAAAAACTTTGAAATTGAATTGAATAGAATCGTATAACAGTAGGGAATAATCGTACTGATGATAAATTGAAGATATTACCTGAGAATATATTATGTAGGCTTATTGATTCAAGTATTCTTTAATCTATATGGAGGACTTGATATATTATCAAGTGTATCTTAATAAAGATCCCCATTAAGGTTAAGAATCTTTACTAGGCAATACTAGTTTAAATAGTAAGGACTAATTCATATATGCTAGTAAATACTAGCAAAAGCTGAATCTCTTTGTTTATCCTCTTTACTAGTGAGTAATATTACTTGTATTAGTAAATACAAGTGCCCCTTGAAGATATTCTCTTCTCCAGTGAATTCCTCATCCTTGGTTTTAATATGTGTGAAGTACTTGAAGTTGTTCCAAGAACTGACTGACTCTATTGTTGAGTGTACTGAATAACTGTACATGTTTTATTTTAAATAGTTATCGCTGTCATAGGGCTAAACCCCGCCAACCGGAAAGCTTCGCCGCGATAATAACGTTGCAGCCATAGCCTACGTCATACTACCCCCCGCCACCTTGATAATAGCGCGAAGGGGTCGCCGAAATGTGGTTAGGCGCCCGAATTGCGCTTTCGCGTCATCAGTGGTGCGATACATAGCTAGAGACCCGGCAGTGTTGCCCTTAACAGGAATACACCCGCTTTTACCCTTGGTTACTAACATTTATTAATATTAGATCCCTCTATTTAATACCGAAGTTACTATAACCCGTATGAATGTAAATGGCATATTTGAAGCAGACCTCTCCCCCGCCGATGTAAAATCCGTAGTTAACCATTGCGAATGAAAACTATATAAAACCTATACAAATTCATACTTCACGGAGTAAATCGGGAGATATAGTGGCCTACGAGAGAGGTTTGAGGAGAGAAGAATAGGAGAAAAGGAGAAGTAGGGTTGGTACGAGAACGATTAGCCATTTTAGGGGCCAATGAAGCCGTAGCATTGATACGAATCTATGCCTAACAACTCGGCGCTCGCAAAAGTTTTTTTTTTTTTTTCCAAAAAGATACCACTACTTTCATTTATATATAAACCACAGCTGTTAGGTTTCAAACATAAAAATACTAACAAGTTGAGGTAAAAATTAATTATTATACAGGGAAGGATTTATGGTTAGGGGTTGTATTAATAAAGAGTCCCTTTTATTTATTTTAAGGTCGCGATATATGAGCTATTACACGGATAGCCCCGCCCCCCCTTAATACCAATACTATACCATTACACCCCTTAATGCGTACTTCCATATACAGCCTTTACGTATTTCACCTACTCCTTTTACACGGGCTATTTCTTTACTTTTATTCTTTTCAAGACCATTTTCAAAGACTTACACAATCGTATCATTAGCGTAAAGAGGCTTCAGGTGTAGAATAAGATGGCCGCGCTTCACTTCACGACTACAGCTGCAGTTTACACGCCGACAGGTCTCTAAACTATAGGGAATCTTAAGGTTTTGATTGGTGGAATAACACGGAGTGACGGGGCCCCTCCAAGTCCCAGTGAATCCAGGTTACAATCCCTCCCACTGATATTTATAGAATTATTTCCTAACAGCTAGTGGTACGCTTAACAGATGGCTTTTCTTGGTGAAAATTAAATACAAAAGAGAATATGACCTTTCTGACTATATTTAAAGTAAGGTTTGATCCAAACCAGCTATATATAAGTTTCATAGAAAAATAATGATTAGTATGAAGTTATAATTGATATATTAACTTTATTAGATTTTGATGTATAATAAAATCTGATTTCGTCCAATCGGAAAAGAATACTGAAAAATTCTATGGATAACATTGAAAAATTTACATCTACTGTCTCACAGTTATTTTCCGTAAATATACGCATTACAAACCCGTGAATGAAAACGATTGGAATATATTAAACTTCTGCCATTCATAGGGAAAACCATAACATAAAAATTCAAATTGATAGATGCATAGAAAGATTTGTAAAGAGGATTCTAATATAAGCAGTTACCTTCAAAATCTCAATGTTCGTGAGAATCGCAATATTTGCGATGTTTTCGATGACTACATTCGGGAGAGACGCGAGCCTCGTGATAAGCGCAAGGATTGTAACCGAAAGCACCATCATAATAATCGTCGCGATAATCGTAGAGTTCATCAACTCAATAACGATTATTATCGCCTCATACTGAATTATATTGGTGTTCATAATGTTTAATGAGATACAGATAACACCGACTATTCTAATTAGAGCTAGAGAGAGTTTGATTTCTTTTCCTACTCAATGAATAAGGTAGGTTTTATAACAGCGACCCTTTTAAGAAAGCGTAATTATACGTGTTATGGCTATGTATACAAGTTATGAAACACATTCTTGAAGAATTGAAAGTTTTCCAGAAAATATATACTTTGTTTTCAAAGTTTCTAGGTAGAAAAACCCGTTGTATAAATAAGTTGATATTTCAGGTTGCTAGACTTCAAAATTTCGTATACTATATAGCAAACTTAAAAGTTGTCATAGCTGAGCCTATTAACAAGTAAGTCTTAATAGCTATAGGCAGTTGTCGTTTTTATAAATAATTTTATTTGGTATATTTTCTAGTTCAAACCCTACCCGTCATTCAAATACGGGTATAGGTAATTATTTGTCCGACAAAGTTGAAATAAGCAAGTGTTTCCCGAATTATGTCAAGATAAATGTTTCTTGATCTAAATACCGAACAATTCCAACCTACATAGAACTATTTGTGAAACTTACCACTAATACGATTTCAAACCAAACTTTCTAGCCCTTACACATAGATTTAGCGGACTACCTGGCGTTTTCAAACGAACCGTTCAAACTTGAATCGTGGATAGTCTGTATTCCGTCACGTGGTTTTCAAATAATTGACTCAATGCTCTTAAGATTTAAATCTTTATATTAAAAAACGATCATTGTTTTTAAAACAGCTATTTCGATATTCCTTTCAAATTTTATGAAGTCGATCAGAGACCAATTATTCGTAAGATGCTTACTAAAGTAACCGCTAGCACAATATTGGTAAAGAAAAAAGTAAATTTCCCTTTTGAATACGCTAAAATATCAAAATAACGCGTTTTTATTTTTACAACTCAATATTTATAGGCCTCAAACTCAATTATGAACTCTACTACACTTCAAATTATGTAGCTCTATATTTCCAATGGTAATAATACCAATATTTATCAGTACAAGCGTTTCGATACGATTGCCGAATGTGAAAATACCGTTTATTTTCCCACCAGTTGGAGTGATGCAGTAAAAGCCCTATTATTGGTTACGGAAGTGTCTATATTTCCTCCAAAATTACTTAGCTTAACAGTGAGGTTGATGGTATTCATTTCGTGGTACTTATGACTACTGGTAACTTGAGCTTATTTGCAAAATAAATACTACCAATATTTGAAGAACTCAGGTTGGACTCCTATGTAGCTAAAATAAAAAATAAAACGCAGTTTCCGCATCTTTTGGAAGCTTTTATCCATCCGCAGTTCAACACTCACTTCTTTAATATCGTTGTATTCTGGGTTCAAGAACCTAGGAAGGGAAAAAATGAATGAAACCGAATTTAAGTTAGAAATAAGATAAACCTTGTTCCAAAAATGAATAAGCCTTATTTAATATTTAAATGCCTAAAAATACGTTTCTTTCAAAAACATAGTATGCAGTATTTGTTAATGCTAAGTTTTCAATGTCAACAAATTCATCATGATTTGCAATGAATCTTTGCAAGTTAAGTAGAAATGAGCTTATTTGAAACTTTTAGTCGAGTAAATAATGAAGGTTCCTTTCCTCAAGAGCTGGCTGAATGTCAAATTCAACCATTATCGTTACAAAATTTGACATCGCGATAAGGCCTTATAATACCCATGATTTAACAGTTTATATTAGGAAAGAAGCACTCAATACATCGATAATTGGTTATCATTAGTTTTAGCTATGTCTCTAGTTTCAACAGAACTGTATTATGTTTAAAGAAGTCGCGTAATTGTTAAATTTAAACCTTGAAGCAAATTTACGGATTTAGATAGTTATTTTTGAGCCTCTGTAGGCAAATGCTTTCGTTTCATTCATGCGGCTCCAAAAAAAAATTGATTTCAGCCACCGCATTATCTCCAGAATCAATTTTAAATATAAATTCTAAAACATATTGAAACTTTCTTTGTTATGGCAAGGTTTAACAAAAAAGTATTAGTTTTATAATATTGAAAAGCTCACCCTCACTTACACAAAAAAAATCAAATTTTATATTCAAATATTACGGGATGTTTTACCAAGACTTTATCAATGATATTGTTATCTTTTTTGAAAAACCTAGAAAATTATTAAAAGCATTGTATAAAAATTCTAGCTTGATTTATCAATGTCAGAATTATTTTATGAATAATTCAATACTATTTACAACGTGAGTTTATTTAAATTTTGGGTTTCTTGGTTCATGGTTTCAAAAGTTTTATTGCTACTTCATATAGAAAGGCATCAGGTACATTTATTTCTAACTAGTTTCACAACACTAGAAACAGATTTCACCGCTACCAAGTTTCCATACCGCAGAATTCCTTACGTCATATAGTTATTTGAATCTTGTGAAAAACCCTATACTTTGATGTTGACCTTAAATCACAAAATACAGCGAGTTGAAAATAACAACCGCGGCAAACACATGTATTACACTTAAATGAGAAAATATACTCTTACAATGCAATAAAGGGATTCATTTCCAGCTTCACGAAACTATTATGTCAACCGCCTTTGGTAATACCATACAAATATTGATCGCTCTCTATTTTTATAAATGAATAAGAGTTTCCAGAAATTCTTCAAAATCATATTCTTTCAGCTTAAAAATGTTTATGTTTATTGAACAAGAAGCAAAAGTCCAAAAACAGTTATATTACTTATTATGTCACTTACCAAATGACTTATAAAGGCTGAAATACATCATCAACTCTTTAGATACAAGTTAGTATACTTCGTCCAGGCGTCTGAATGCTTTGGAGTTGTTTGGGTTGAAAATGTACGTCTTGTGATTATTATTCCAAATTATATATTGAAAATGACAATTGTTAAGTGAACTGTTCAAGTTACTATGTAAAAGATATTCTATAGGCTTATAGATTTAGGATTACCTAGAATCTATGTCAAGAGCATCCTAATATATAATCAAAAGAATCCTCATAAATATCTCGAACATTACGATGGAGACTCTGGATTAATTAATAATAGTACATCGACACTAGTAAGTAACAATACTATTATAATAGTAAGTTCTTATATTTCTTTATTATATCCATCTTGATCCTTCGTCCTATTCAGTACTAGTACCGTGGACTAGTGAGTATCAGTACACTGTAATTATAAAAACAAATACATATGTATATTCTTTATGTAGATCATCCTACATTTTAATATATTTCTTCCCTTGTCTTCCACTAGTGATTCTACTCGTGCTCCCGTAGATATCATTATCTTCGAAGTATGTCTTATTTTGTAAAAAGGAAGAAGAGAGTAAACAATAATAAAATTAATGGAGAGTGAAAGTTAAAGGATACGTAGTGTAGAATAGGTAGATACAAAAAGCAAGAAGACTGGTGTAATCCAATATAAACCGATGAAATTTAGAATATTTTTAACATATTTTCAACATTTTCAACTATAATTGATTCACTACTTTCCACATACAATATCACAAAGTCATTTCAAACACCAAGGTTTATAGACTATCAATTGTTTACCTTAATTTAAGTCAACTTAATTTAGCTAAGCCTTTGAATTATTTATTTGTATTTTGTCCTCCAAGGTGTATTTATGAACTTATTAGCCAATTTAATATTTCCAGAGACCCACTTAATTTGTATAATATCAAGTTTTACTTTATTTTTGCCAAACTAGTTCTTAAAAGCAATACTCTTTGTATATTTACGATATGTAGGTTTCCTAAATAATTTGATAGGTTTTCTCATTATTGCAGTATCTAGTAATTATCATGCGAATATGTATCTTTTGAAACAATTTTCCGATCCAGTAGGTGTTTTAAATAACCCTTATTACAGCTTCAGATTTAGTATCCATAAAAGAGAGGCATGCATTGGATCCCCAATTTGAAACCCAGTTGATTATATCTTCAACAATTTAAATTTTTTATTCATATGTATAAATTCTTATGGCCTTGTCTACTTTTCAGTTGGAAACGTACCAGATGTTCATTTAAGACCTTCTGGAATATTTATGATCTGTTTAGATGACGGAGATACTAAAATTCTTTTTTCTACTACCTGCAGTTTATAGTTTCTATACTACTAGAAGTAATTAAAAGCCTAATTGATAAGTACTTTATTTGTTAGTAAAAGATTGTATCCTAAATGCTATAGTAATGACATAAGAAACTGAATATCCAGCCTAGTCTAGCATATTATATAGCTAAACACTCAAACATCTGAATTATAATTTTTGGTGTAATATATTAGCTTGGTTTTTCAAAATCATGCCGTCAATTCGTGATCTAGTTGTAATAGGGATATTGGCAGCGCGGTTGCTTAGTTTATTTATCCTCAACTGCAATACTCTTTAGATATAAGAGTTTTAAATTAAGACGATTGTGTAGCTGTCGTTATATTTCGAAAAACGTACACCTAGAAAGTTTGTTGCCTGTCATATGTTTTTGTACTTATAATGATTTCTTACATTTATCATAAAAGTTTAAATATCTTTCAGACGTGAAAATACAATGTATATATCGTTAATGTAATTTTGAATAATGAAATGATGGTAATTGTTGATATCTTCCGCGTTATTGAAAATTAACCACTTGAATTTAAAAGCATGTAAGACTATTATAAAAAAAATTGAATATTGTCTTAATTTCATTTAATCTCTTATAGAGAGGCGAATATTTGAAAGACTTGGTTAAATATGCGTTAAAATCTATAATTTTCTTTTGAGATATTCTAAAAAGAAGTTATTAATGATATCCGAGATATTCATCAACAACAATTTTATCAGCTTTCGATTCAAGCAAGTAAAGTCGATTTCGATTTCGTTAATATCCCAGTTATATGAAGGAGCAAAGGCAGCGAGGATTCTTGACGTACAAGACTTTGCTGTATTGCTAAAAGTTTAAATGTAATAAATACTATATAGTCACTTAAATCCTCTCATAACGATCTTAATCTTATACTTGTTAATATGACCATTGGTATTAGTTTTAATTTTAGTAAGTTCTGTTACAGTCCCTGTATAGCAGTTACTGTCGCTTTTGATAGCTATGAAGACCTTCAAAGATAATAAGCTCCGTATTTTACTATAGAAGGCCCTTTTCTAGTGTTCGGTATCTGGGCCTTCCAAAGATTTCTTGATAGTTGATTGTTTCTTTTGTTTACTAATTCAAATTATAGACTAGATTATGTCTCTATTAATAATAACATTTGCCGGTAAACTGATTACTTTTATTACTATGATTCAATGTATACTCTTTATTTGTTTGGAGTTAATTGCAACCTTTGAAGTATTATAGGGAATACCAACATCAATAGTTTTGGTGTATTTTTATTTTAAAACTATAGACTGTCAATGTTCTGTCATAGTCCTTTCAGAGATCTTTTGATTTGACTTATTGATGATTTTCCTTGTCTTGTTCGCTTGTCGTCTTGATAAGTACATAGTAAATATATTTTAGGGCTTAATAATGTCAGAGAACTGCCATAATGGTATGATTCTCGTTTCTCTTATTGGATCAGTGTCTTGACTCTTTACTCGTATTGTTAAGGATGTGTGAACGATAACATTAAGACCGGAGCGAAGGCCAACTCAACGTTAGGTTTGTATTTACCATGTCTTTATAATTTAAATTCAATACCATTATAGGGAGTGATTTACTGGATTCGTCGCCTGTTGTTGACTATTAAGTAAGCTATAATAATACTTGCTCGGAGCAGGTTAATCTGTAAGTGATGTGGCACTTCTCTGGCAGCGGTTTAGGTTCGTGTCTTATTAAATATTATTATATTGGAGAGTTTATAAATTCCATCTTCCTTAGAAGGAAATAACGATTAAAATTACAAAGAAAATTCGTAATTTATAACCAGATTTATAATTAAAAATTTAACCAGTTTATTATCTTCTTTGAGGATCGGAAAAGAAATAGTATTTAATGCGTTTCATGATTTCGTTCATCATATAAGAAACGTCGGTTGATCATTTACTTGGGGACATCATGGTTGTGTTGTAGACTTTGAAGTTTTCCTTGACTTTAGTGGTCTTTAGGTAATAAAGTTCGCCACCTAAACTAACAATTGTTTCCAAAAAGTTATTAAGAATCCAGATGGACCGTTCTTTTTCAAAGCTTCCATATTATAAGTTTAGTCGCTATCAGTATCTTTTGGAAATATTTTAAGTTGCATAAATGAGATCGAAATGTTCTTCTACTTGTTATTTTTTTAGGGTAGTAAAAAATAAAATAATTTGCCGTTGAATTTATGCTGGTATGACGAAACACAATATACTAGAGGGAAGTATGAAATGACTTTGAAGGATTTTTGGCAAGAAATTAAAATTATTCCGCTGTTTAGATTATTGCGTGGTTGCTTACTATCATAACAACTGTTTCCTCAGTTAAATAGTTGATTGAATACAAGTTCCTGACCTACATTCCTAAGTTATACAGATTTAGATTGTTTATGAGGTTCATAATAAACTTATGATAAAAAAATATTGTGGAATTTCAAGTTATTATAAACTTTATCAGATTTAACTAACGTTTGCATTATCATTTGTCTGGTAGATTAAATTACATGACCTCTTATTTGTAACCCTGCATAAATATTACTCTATATTTGAATTTTAATCGTCCTTCTTTCTTCATTGAAAATAAAACAAAATAAGCCTGAATTAGTATCCATATTAATTCTAAATTGCAGCTGATAAATGGTGAAATAATATAGTTACGTAGAAGGAGGAGGGAAAATACCAAGACTTAATCTTTATATTTGATGACTTGATGTTGAAAATGGTGCTTGTTAGGCGCTACCAGCTGTTTTTTTGGTACGGATTTTGATTATTTATTTTGGAGGATTTACTTTCAAATTAGAGACTTTAACGTGAATATTAGATTTTAACGTTGAAAGTGGATATGATGGAGCGAGAATACTAGTGTAAAATACGGATTTTGATTACCTAGTCAATTTTATAATACTAGTTGCAATGTAGTTTAGTCAAATCAAACATTTCATAGCTTTCGTAGCACTATAAAATTATAACGTTCATCATATTGGGGGTTTATTTTACCTTTTTTAATTGTAATAGCATCCTGTCTTTATGAATTTTAAATTCTAAATCATTTCTATTGTTTTTCTCTTTGTTGAGGTTAGATAGTCGATTGGGATGAAGAAAATAACAAATCTGGGTTCAATAACGTTTATATAATCAGCCAATATAATTATTCTTAAACTGACTAGTATCCTAATTTCTATTAATAGGATGTAGTTTTGGTTTTTAGGGGATTAAACCTTTTGTTTGTCTCGTTTTTGAAGACGGTTTTTATTTTTGAGATTTGATTGTTATTCACGAAGTTTTAAGGGAACGAACTTCTTCAATTTACTTCATATAAGAACTACTTGAACAGTGAATTCAGGTTTAGTATAGGTTTAAAATTGAAGGGAATTATTAATATCCTCAAGCTAACTACCTTGATAAATGATAACGTTTCTGGTAACTTCAAAAGCTTCGATGAAGGGAGCAGAAAGGGAGAAGTGTAAATAGCGAAGGAAATATAAGGTCTTAAAAATATTTTTATAGTGGATCATTCTAGTGCTTAAGCATATGCTAATCAATTTTATAAGGGTTTTACACGGGTTCTCAATACCTAAGATAATAATGACAAGGTTTAAAAGAGTAGAAAAAAGAAGTATTTTGTGAACCCTGGTTTTTGTACGTATAAAACATAAGGTTTTTTCTAGAATATAATTGATAAGTGTAAATTGACAAATGGAACTTATTTCCATGAATATTGTCTTCATTTTCATTTCGAAGATTTCTTCCAAAATATTCACCTAAATATTGCTAATAACATATTTTTTGATTGTCGTTAGTTATGTATTTATTTATCGAAAAAGTCAATGTTTTGAACTATCTCTACTAATTTAACCTAGGCTGAAGTGTAACCTCCTATTCTTAACGTTTCAAAGAGGATTCTTGGTTTTCTCTTTTTTATTCTAGAGTTATTTTTATCAATTTTGTTTTGCGTTTCAGCTTCAGTATTTAGTAAACTAACTTTAGTTTTTTTTGAAATTTATGGAATAGTTTATCATATATGTTAATAGCTAATTTGAGATCTTTGTGGTTAGAGTTTTCTCAATCATTGATTGCTTTAGCTTTTGTTCAATTGTTAGTAATAAAATCAGTATTGATAACTCAAAAACTTTGTTCAGCTCTAGCCCTACAGACCTCGCAAGCATCGTTTCACCCATTCCTCAACAGAGCTTTCACGGTTCAAGGTACCTGTAGAAAAAGGAGTTATAGTAAAGCAAAGGAAACCAAGAGATAAAAACTTACCTAGGGTAATAAAGGAACCCGAATGTTAATAGGTACCTGGGGGGTCTGGGATAATAGCAGTCCTTAACGATGAAGAACCATTATTACTAATACTGATCTAAGATAGACCTGGTGGTAGGTATAAAACTCAACGTAGTATTGGCAATGCTGAGGCAGGAGTATCCTTAAAGATATCAGAAGATGCTGAAGAAGTAGACGAATTTAATCTGTTTTTGAAGTAAAATATAGAACTAAAGGTAGTAGAATGATAGGACACAATAGTACTGATGATGAGTCGAAGCTATTATATGAGAAGATATTATATAAGCTTATAAATTTAGGAATTCTTTTAATTCACATTGAAAACTTCTTGACATATAATTCAGAGAATCATCATATAGATCTCTATTATTAATATCGAGACCTTATACTAACTAATACTAGTACCTCGTACTAGTAAGTAGTAGTATTCCTGTACTAGTTAGTGCTAGTATATAAGTATCATCTTCATCTAGATATTCTGTACTAGTTAGTAAAAGTACTTTGAACTAGTAAATCATAGTAGCCCACAAAACTAATTACAAATATACAAGTATCTTCTCTTTATCGATTTTCCTATACCTTAATATACTATTCGCTATACTCTTACTAGTATTCCTATTATTGTTCCGGTGAATATCCTCATCTCTAGAGTATTCCTCATCTTGAGTATTGAGATGTACCAAGTACTGACTGTCCCTGTAGTTGAGTATAGACAGTACCTGTTGTATTTTCATCAAAAACATCACATCCCTTCCGATAAATTCCTAGGCAGCCCCTACGATTGTTAGTGTTGCCACCTAACGTACATACGATCCCTTAAAATCGCCAGCGAAAATTCTTCAACGGCCCCCTCCAAAGCCAACGCCAGAGGGCCGAGACCGACCACGCGCGCCCTTCACGCGTTTGTAAAGGCCGTCCGACCTTTGAAAAGTACTTTAAGTCTTTAAAAAAAGCGTCAGGAAACCAAACCATATCCGGTGGAAAAGGATGCTATTTCTTACCGAATCCAACGTTTCAATGTCAAATTCATTTATAGGTTTTTAACGAGTGAAAACGCGATTTTAAAGTTCGCTAGTGCATATATCAAGTTCACAAGTAGGCTATTTATTCCTTAGTTATACTTTATAATAGAAATAATTTTATTAGTCGCCATGTGTTAATATTCCGTATTGAGACATATATTACGAACTACCTCGTTCAAAGGTATCTTAGGATACAGACAGGCGGATTTACGCCGGTTTACACGCTTTAAACTACTTTCTATTCCTCATTTACGTAAATCGAACAGGCAAGAGAAACCCCCAACCGACCTTACTCACACTCTTACTTGCGGCCTATACGACAGCTCCCACACTATCGATCGCTTTAATAAATAATGGTATAAAGCCTATAACCTCAATAAACCAAAATAAGACATAAATTACGATAATAGTCCTCAACTAGACGCTGGTCCTTTCATCGTCGTAAACAATATTTACGTATATGAAAAAACATTAAAACCATATACGAAATTGCCTAATATATCATCCTATACAACTTATCATACTATGAAAAGCGACGGAGAATGAACATTTAAGTTTTTATCAAAATACCCTAAAATACAAAGTTTAATATCAAAAAGTTTTCCCGTTGATACGCTTTCGTTAAACAAATACAATTAAATCAGTTTGTCATGAATTTGGTATAAAAATACCTTATGCAGTACTTTATATGGTTTGCTGAAACTAGGATGAACGACATGGTATTTTCAAAGAAGAAAATACGGGTATTACTTTCTTTATTTGAGAGAACCTCTGCTATACTCCACAAGTACTAATATACATACAAGTCCAAAGGGGTTTACCGCGTTATTGGATCTTGTTAAAAAAGGAAATAATTGAAGTTCTGGAGGTAATATAAAATAAAATCATAATTTAGATCAAAATTGTATTGATTGATGTTTACCTATTGATATATAATTAAAGCTTTTATATTCACCTAACGACCTAAATCGTTTCGTTTCTAAAAGCCGTTAAGTCCTTTTTATTTTTCTATAGTAATAAAAAATAGAATCTAAAGCGAAAAGTAAAAGCCAACGGTTACAATTTTACGATAACGGGCGTTTGTAATAGTGAATCAATATACGTTACATCCGACCGATCCGTTATTCTTACTATATGGTTCCGACAAAGAAACACGTTCCTTAGCCGTGTACAGTAACTTCCTAATATGATAATTAATACAGACCGTTGGAATAGAAGTCAAATGCAGTACAATCAAGTCAACTTTACTTGTACTAAAGTTGATTATACGTACTGAAAATTGACTGTAGTTTGTGGGACTGCACTGCAAGTGCAGTATAATAGGTGCACACTTCAAAGTGAGGCATAAGCCAAAGCGTTTGGCCATACAAATTATTGTGCAGACCGGCTAACAGTCTGCCAAAATTAGAACCATCACATATCAATCAAAAATATCAATTCCACACCGGTTACTTCGACCACAGTGGTTCGAATCAACTAGGTTGCAACAATAAAGGCTTACCAATACAGACCCTTCCTTTGGGTTTACGAAAACTACCTGGTGATTTTTAAATGGAAAACTAAGAAATATATTTTTATGTCGAGGAAATGACAAAAGAAAAATGAATACCTCGATGAAACTATTTATGATTCGAAAGTGACAGCGAATGGTTAAACTTAAAAAAGTTATTATGACAAGTTTAATAAGCTGATCATTTTCTTAGTCGAAAGTGTACATGAAGTAAATCCTTTTTATATTAGTATTCCTTAGTATTGTACCGGCAAAGACGCGGGTTAACCCAGGTTTTCCATATGCACTTCTGGTTTCGAAAGTCACGTATACTTATAAACTATCGTGGCCTCATTACGTAACCCCCCTTATTTGGATTTAGTTTTGTACGAAGTGAACGAACTTTCCGTCGCCCCAAGAGGGGCGGTTATATAGGACTCCACCGATTAATATCCCGCACCTTTTGTTTGAAGGTTAAGGTTTCTTATGATATACAAACGTTTTCCTATTCCAATGAAATTCGGCCTTTAACCAGTCGATTAACCAGCCATTAAATCCAAATCGAATACGACTAAACCATGGTCTTCCAAGGTTACGAAAATCAGTTCTAAGTTTGAGAAGCCTTTAATAAATAAGTTTCGATGCGTTTTATCGATTATAATCATGATTTCCTATAGTAAAAGTCCCCAGACGGTAAATTTGGTTACGTTAATATTTAAGTACAAGTATCATTTACTTCCAAACAATTTTTTCAATTAATAAATAATAATTAGCTTTATCAATTAAAGTAACGTACAGGATAATAACTCTATCACCCTTCAAGATTTGATTAATATTAATGCTAAGAAATATTGAATACTTTTAAATCGAATATATATCAGGCGATTATACTTTATGGAGTGTCTAAAATTAATACGGGGTTTACAATTACTTGGGTAAACGTATGAAAAACATGAATTTTATATTAGACCCTTTTTCTGAGTTGCCAAAGCAAGGGCATTGATATTATTAATGTATAGGAACCTTATTGTAAAAAAAAGTGGTAATAGCCATGGTTTCACGAACCGTTACCCGGATTATGGGGTTTTTTATCAATCCGTAATTAGAGTGGATCAACTCTTAGGTAGAATAGCCAGCGTAAGGTGCTTTTGGTAAATTGCTTTAGAATCTTATCTTATATTCGAAAAGAAGCTTGGTTTATCTTTAAGTCAATACCCTAGAGTTTGTGAAGAAAATTCGTTTTATTACTTATCAATTATATTAAGCTAACTTATATATACCGATATTTATTTATGGATAATATATTGATAAAGATTTAAGTTTAGTTATCCTTGTTTTCAAATATCGTTAGCAATGATTTTTACTCTATATATAATTAAGTGAAACCGAATTCAGATAAAGTTTTCAAGGAATATGCCTTGAATAACAAGGTTTTTATTATATTTATACATTGTAATGGCCAGGTAGGAGGTTTTTGTTACCGTTTAGAACATTTCCTAAACTTTACTATTACCAATATTAACAGGGTTACTATGGCAATCCGACTTGATTTCAATAGTTGTTTTGATAATCATGTATTGTAAAGGACTTTTTTCAGCGTTCGGATCCTGTATACCATTAATTTTCGTATATTAGGGTATTAGAAACCAGCTGACCTAAGTTTGGAGACCTGATTATTATTGGCATAGCTTGCTTATTACACTTCACCGATATTGAGGTCAAAGTAGTAGTATACAAATGAGTAAATTCTTTACTCGGTTGTATAGAGATGTTTTATACGCGGACAATAAGCTTCTTATGCTATATATAAAAGTTATGAAATGGCAAATCTTTAAGTAAAACCGGCCTCGCTAATGTATAAGGAAAGCAAACGTAATATAGCCGCATGATACAAGGTTTATCGAACATCGAAACTTTTTAGCCGAGGTGTAACGGATACTAGTTAATTAATGAAGGGTTAAACTCAATTAAGCCGATAACTTGATGAATGTATATGGGATTATCAATTGGTATAAGTCTCCTTTTTCGCTTCGAGCTCAATCATTCGAAATAGGTAGCATTCATTTCCAATACTCGCTAGCATTCCTTAAATTTACGAAACATTTTCAATAGTTCCTTAATTATAGATAATGTCTTGGACAACTTTTTAGATAATCGAAGCGTATTCGAATGTGTTATTTTCTTCGAAAGTCCGATGTTTCTCATGTAAACGTCTACGAACGCATGATTGAAATACTTAATTTAGTAGCAGCGTTTAAAAATATTATTATACGTTTATTTGAAGCGTTTTAAGGCTTTATTGTAGAGAAACTTCGTATTTCTTATAATAAATATCCGTGATTAGGCGTCTTTCTATCAATATCACGATAACCGGAAGCGTTCATTATATCGAAAATCGGCGACCAAGACTTATTCAAAACACGGTCATAAAGGTTTATCGTATTATTGTCGGGTTGTTTTGAAGAGTTGAAGCGTATCATAGCTTAGAGGGTATCCTAGTTGTTTATTTCCTAAGGATTTGTCAGCTTTTATAATAGGGGCAGGACTACAAAACAATTAACTTTATAATTAGTTATATCTTTTATATAGGAAGTAAAGTTTTTATTAACCTAGAAAAGGGTTTCATCGATTTCATATTGTAATGTATGAAGCACTCCAGAAGTTTTACTTTAAAAAAGTCCAAATTAAAATATGAGATGTTAAAGATTGTATCTAAGTTTATTTACTCTCGTTGAATGTATTGTAATAAATAGGGTGGTTAGGTGTTGATATTAAACGATAATTGTAATACTTTCATATTTCAATTACAAGACCTTATAAGTTGTTTACTTTTCCCCGGTCCTTAATATAATAAATATATTAGATTTTGGAGGACTTTACTTTAACTTCATTTTCAATTAAGTAAATGATGTCTAACTTTTTTTCTGACCTTGCATTATTTAGAGTAGAATGTTAAGGGACTCAAGGTTAACCTGAAAGAGGTAGACTTGTAGGAGATTAATAATAAGTTTGTTTTCGCTACGAAAAAGTTTAATATGTCTTTTATTATTGAACGTCATTGTTTTTTTAACCTTGAAAAACTGAATAACTCTTACGTCCTTACCGTTATAGGGTTGGTATACCCAGTTGCCAAATTCGTTCTTCAATATTATATTTCTTGGTATACAATAGTTCGGGTTTTTGGTTTGATAAAACCTTATTCAAAGGGGTTTATATTGAAGAATATGAGGTAAAGGCATTAAAGGTTGCCGGGTATCATAGAGGCTTTTTATTCAAGATATACTAATATCCCCTATACCTTTCACGTATAGCTTTCGATATCGTAGTTGTATCTATATTTATATACTATGTCAATAGTTGGTATTGCTAGTATAGGTGAAAAGGCTTCGAAAAATAAATTAAGGTCCCGTTAATCCTTATAGTTAGTGCTATTGCCTCTTTATACAGGACTTCGCCCAATGTCGCCGCCTTTAAGGATCCAGGCTACTCTTAAAAGAAATTTCTATTGAATAATCGTGTTTTCGATTCGCCTATCACTCAAAGTCTCTTAAGGTCCGATACCATTTTGTACAACGGATGATAACGTCGGCTATAGATCTATTATTAGAGTCTTCGTTTTAAGTATCAGCCGTTACGCTAGGCGACAAATACGGGGATTATTATATTATAACAGAATTTCGGTGTTTCATCGTATTTCAACCGGTTTTAGTGGTATATGATGTCCCTGTATATTTCTGATACCTTCTCTACCCACGATTATAATGCGTAACGAGCTGGCCCTAAATACTCTTGATTATAATCGACGAAAAATTTCCTAAATTTCCATAATTAAGTTCAATAATTCTTTAGTACTCTTTGAATCCTTTCATTCGCTTCTAAAAAGGTTAATAAAAAAAACATTACTATGAAGTTCAAGGAAATGGTATTTTGTCTTCAATGGGATTTATATTATAATATTTACCGATTATTTCGAACTGCGTTATAATGCGTAATGACTGGTTGGATACAGATACCTCATCTACCATCCCGTTTATATGGTAACAATGGGGTTACATACAATTTATCTCAATATGTACGTTTTTTACGTTAAGTTTATCCATGCGTTTAGAAACTTAAAAACAACTATTTGTACCATAATAGGTAAAATCAAAATATATTACAATATTCTTATAATATAAGACCTAATAAGAAATCCAGTAATTAAACTTTAATAACTCTTTAATGGATTATATGTTATAATCGAATCCTATATAACAGTCGTGATAAAAAAATAATACCCAAGTTATACAGGTGTCGACAGAAACGAAACCGCGGATAAATTAAGAAATATCAACGTTTGTCTTTTTCACCATTTCAATGATACTAATTCATAGTTCTTTAAAGGGATTGAAAATTTACCTTAAGTTATGATGAAAAACGGTAAAATGCAAGTCGTATAATTGAACCGAGGGAAATCGATCCCCTAAATATAAAAGTTAGGGCTTTACGTTTTCGACTAAGCCCGTTTCCAAATATTATAAATATTGGGTTTTGAACCTCTCTTTACCTTTAACACTTTTATTATGATCCTTAGTTTATTACTTTGTAGCTATAAAACATGGTTATGAATATTTTACATTATATTATCGGTGTTTTTAACTTTCAAAGGCAAACAAGCTTTATTTTCGACATGATGAAAAACGAAGCGCCGCTTTCCTAATATACTATCCAGCTTCTATGAAAGTTTAAAAATTATAGCCACAATTTCCTAAGGAAAAAAGCTAAATAAACAGCCTCACAAAGCCTATATATGTAAGAATTTTACGAGCCTTATAAGTTTCCGGGTATTTATACGCATTTCGAATTATTTTTGGAAAGTATTTTTTATTGGCGTATATAGGTTTAAGTTTTTCGCACACCGATAACGAATGCGCATTACGCTCGTCAGCAATATTTATGTTTTCAGACCACCAACCTACTTTATACACGTTTTTCGGTCAAAGACCTTATTTATTTCAAGAATTCACTCTCGTCGTCATTAAAGCTTTTATAGCTGCTATCCAGTAGCGACATCTCTATTTACTAAATAGAGTAAAGCCTGGAGATGAGACCGAAGGCGGGGGTGGATTCGATAGTAGAAGAAATGATGCAGGCGGGGACCAGAGCAGTGGGTATGGATTTAATAATCATGAAACCCGTTTCTTTAACGCTATTAAAATCGTTGTCTTCACCGCTAACCCCGTCCACCCATTAACGTCGTGGCTACGACCTGCAATACTTTATCCTTCGCCACCTTAATAATAGCGTAAAAGGGTCTCTATCAAGCAATTTAATGATCAAACAATGCCTTCGCAGCTAACACATCGCAGTAATTTATTATAAACCCCGCAAAGCCAATTTCAATAAAGATACATCCGCCTTCATGCTTAATTAGTATTATCGATTAACATTTAAACCTACTTTCACAATTTTCCTATAACATCAGAATTCTTATAGATGTAAAGAGTATATCGAATCTCTGACTTTTCGCTTTTAATCCAAATTCTGCCGCTAGCCACAATGAAAGAGAACTTAAAATAATACGTATAAAGTTATACCTTGCACAATTACCAAAAACAGGGAGAGG